>CAUYPK010020590.1:0-33486 GCA_963574355.1 Loris lydekkerianus | reverse complement strand
GTAGAGTATAAGGGTTTGAACACAATAATTAAGAAAATGCCATGAAGGCTATGTTAACCAGTTCGGTGAAAATATTTCAGACTGTATATGGAACCAGCACATTGTACCTCATGATTGCATTATTGTACACAGCTATGATTTTATATATATATAAAAAGACAGCATGACTCAAAGTCATTGGGCCAACAAATCACGATAATTGATTTTTAAAAACACTTTTAAAATCCTCATCTAATCTTGAATATTTGATAGGCCTATTACACTTTCTTCAGGACTTTTTTTTTTTTTTACATAAACATAACCATGGTTGTACTACCTAACTTATCAGATGAGCAACTGATCTGACCCACTCTGACAGTTGCCCAAGTCATGGTAGACTGGTGAATGAAAGGTGTGGGAGGGAGATCTCCAAATGCATATTTTTCTAAAAGTGGACCATAAGCACTACCAATACTTTTTTTTTTTAAATACACAGTGTATACTTTGAAATCTTGCTTGTACCACAAACACATCTTTCTACTTATGAGATTACAAAACAAGCACTGGGTACTTCATGAAAGACATGTTAAAAGTATACATACAAATCTTAATAATTAGATAAAAACCTAAGTGTATTTGAATTGTTATGCATACAGTATATCTGAGAGTCACTATGGCCTAAGGTTTTTCCCATGAGATATGGAATCAGACCTGGGTTTGTTTCTGCTGTTTTTTTTAATTTTTAATTTTTTAAATTAATACGGGGGTACAATTTTTAGGTTACATTGTTCTCACTTCCAGGGTACAGTTCCGTATGTAGAAGAGCCCCTTACCCAGGGGGCATATTATACACCCTCACAATGTGCACATTAGGTGAGAACCCTCCTCGTGCCATCCCTCCACCTGCCAAACATCAGACCTGGGTTTGGATCCAGGTTTCACCATTTTTACTAGCTATGTGGCCCTGGTAAATTTTTTTAATCTCTCTAAACCTCAAAATTGCTTTCTAAGTGGATATAGTAACAGGCCTATCTTATAGGAATATGTGAATTAAAAATATGACAGGTAAAAACCTAGCTAACACCATGGGTATTCAATAAATGATTATGGTTCATTCACAAGTGTGAAGAAGAGGTGCAATTCAAAATTTTTTAGAACTATAAATCAAAGGGTAACATATAGTTTGGTTAGTTTATGCCAGCATAATCTATAGGTTTAAATTTTCTAAATCTGCTAAATTACATTTGATAAATGAAGAACCAGTTTAAGACAGATGATTGCAGTGACTATGGTAGCATTTTAATAAGATAACATACTCATTTAACACAGCCTTTATTTTCTGTTTCAAAACAAAATTTCCAGGAAAAAAATACTTACAGTGGTATAGTACAAATGAAATAAAAATCACAGTTTCAGAGAACCAAAATTAGACAACTTCTGAAAGACAGATCACTTGGTTTGACAAAAAGAAAAAAAAAGAAAAGTTAATGTCAAAACGGATTAAAATTAACAACATTCTATATAATGCTACATTCCCCAATTAAGAAAGGGAGAGTTCACACATATACAACTAAATGTTAAGTGTAGAGAAGTGGCTAAAATTCCTCATACTTCATAGTAAATTATGCATGAAACTTTATTTGCATAAACTTCCTGAGTGGCTCCCATGCTATACTAGGTCTACATGCTTAATATTCATATCAAACAAATTACAGCTTTAGATGATTGAGCATGACAGACCTTGAACAAATGCACTTTCTAATTAGTCACTGTATCTGCTTAGGGTGTGTTCTAGACCACAAACTTCAATCTTAAATCTCAAATTACATTGGAAAAGAAATGCAACTTAAATAAAAGCTACTGGATGGTAAGTATGCATTTAGGAGTTTATTTTACACTGGCACTTTTTTTTTTCTCAAAGCCCAGTTGAGAAAGCAAAGCCCTTCTTGCGTGACTTTTAGCTGTTTTTTGTTAATTAAAATAAAACCTTCCAGAATGGGAGCTGTTGGTTTATCCTCTTCCAGATATCTCAGTTGAAAATAACTGGGATCTAGTTACTATCCCAGTCCCCTTCATATGTTGGCTGTCAAGGTCCCTGGTCAATGTTTGTGTTTATCCTTCATATACAAAGACTATTTCCAGGCTGACCTGAAACATTTGGCTCCATAAAAATTTCATACTAATCTCACTTCAAATGATTTTACCAAGTTTGAATGTCATCATTTTACAATCTAGATTGTTTTTCTCAAAAAATTTCAATCCTAGAAATAACACTTATCAAATCAAAGACCTTTTCTATATACTGCCCCTCTTTTCCCTTCATCTTCTAAACAAAGTGGGGGGGACGTCCTTAATAAATTACAGATTGAAAAAAACATTCTATTCTAGAAAATGGCCTGCTCACCACCTCAAATAGCTCAAGTTTTTCTGAACCAGAGGTAAAATAACTGAATCCCAAACTGATGGCAAATATGCCTCAGGAATGTACTTATGCATGATGACTGAAATACAGTTGTTTATGAATATTAAATATGCTGTAGTGTTACACAGTAAACATGGGAAACAAGGAACTTTTGGTTGCAAACATCTGCTGAGTTTTTAGGTGGAAAAAAAGGAATGTATAATTTTCTTTCAGAAGACAGAAGTCAATGCCTCCATGAACTTGAGAGATTGCATAAATAGTTATATCAAACCCTTGCCATCAATGATAATTCAACTAAATGTATTTGGCCATTTTAATGTAACAAAATATCACTGCAAATACTTAGCAGTATGCTAACATGTTGAATGATAGGCCATTGGTGAAGTATTTGTTAAATATTTTACTGTGGTAGTTAAAGCAATTTCAACCATAGCCCTTTAGGCACACAGATGAGAAGCACATCTCTTTTAAAAATGCAAAATTATAGGCACTGTACTGTCTAATTCAGGTGCTTTCTTACCATTTGTTTGTTTATAACTAATTCCTATAACTAAGTTCCATATTGCCACCGGCTAGATTTATTTCCCTGTTCCCCATCCCCAAATACCCAAAGCTTATTTCACAGAAGTACATGGCTCTCATCATGTAAAAGCACAGATTGGTGGCAGATTGATGGTCTCTCTGAAAGTCACGGTTAGCCCTGGGAAAAAGCAGCAGGCCAAATTTATAATCTGAAAGAATACTGAGAATCAAGGCAAAAAAGCAAGCTGCACAGGCAGTGTTTACTTCTGCACCCTAAATAGCATTGAAAATGAGGTAGATAAACAAAAGTAATTGGACTGGAATTAAATTGGGGGTTCTACAATGAAACATCCATAATACTGTACATAACATTCCATACTCAATCCAAAAATCACAGCAGAAAAGTGCCTTTTGAACTTTCATAGGTAATTTTGCTACCAAACCATTAGAATTCATGCTTGATACAAAACTGGCAAGGAAGGGATGAAAAACAGAATGGATATTTGTTATATTACAGCAAATTACCTTAAATAGAGATTCAAGACTGCTGCAAATATATACAGGGTTATTTTCATTAGATTTACACCAATACTGGTTTTATATTCTTAAAATGTTACACCCTATTTAACAGACATAGCAGCAGATACTTCATGATGAAATACTCACATTGCCACATATGGGGATACAGTACTATTCATCAGACTTGAACTTTGAGAAGTAAACATGGTGGCCGGACATACAGACTATATTCCAAATAAACTTTACAAGAAGGATGTTTAAATACAATCTTTTCCTCCTCTGCAAGAAGAAAAATAAAAAGAACAGGTTTGTGTGTGTGTTTTGGAAAAAATAGGTAGAAGGCCCTTTTTATATAGTAGGCTCTTTGTTAAGTAAAAAGGGACATTTCTGAGATTTACTTCAAGAGTTAATTATTTCTGGGGAGGAAAAGTACCTCAGGCAAGGATGAAAACAGCACTATTATATGATTTAGCAAAATTATGAAATAATGTAAAACCCCTATATAGGAAACTAGCCAATATTTACAGTCAAAGTAACTATAATATGAATCAAACATTAAAGTAGTGGGAAAAAATAATTTAAAAACCCATGTGATGAAAATAACATTGTTTTCTTAATTTCTACACAAATTCACTTTTTTCTGTATTTTTAAACCAGTTACTGCAGTCAGCATGGAGACAGCAGTACATTATTCACCATCTTCAAACTTTAGAAGACTACTTTTCTTTCCAGCAAAAACCTGGAAAGATTGTAAATATTACAAGGCACTGCAAAAGTCTGCAGGCAAATAGGAATGATGAATTATATGTAAAACAGAAGTGATAGCAAAATGCAGAACACATGATGTACAGCAGCTATTAATAAATGTAATCACACATGTTGTCCATGGAGGTTTTTCATCCTGGGGTACACTGTCTAAAAGGATTGTGACTAGAGAAGGGGTCTTAAAACCAATATTTTTGCTTTGTATTTTGTATGTCTCAATGTAATTATACAAAGCCAACTGTTGTAATGAAACATGGCCAGTTTTAAAGAATTATGGATTTTAGGAGAATTGTTTCTGTACACATAGAAATTACACTAGTCCTAAAATCACTTCAACTTGTAAAGCAATACTGTAGAAGAATTTGAAGAATCTGTACATAAGATTTGGAAAGACTCATCTAAAATAGAGTATGTTCTATAAAAAGAAACTGTGGATTTTATCAACGGCAATTATCAAAATGCTGCCTTAGATACCCCATACGATAGAGATAGGGTCTTCATGATAGTGGGTCTGATCCTCAGGTAAGCAATATAAGACACAATTTTTTTGAAAAGGGGTACTGAATACCACAAACTAGATTGTGCAAAAAGAAAAAAAGAGGAAGAAGTGTACCCATTAAGTTTTCCTCACTGCCTGGCAAGCCCATGGGGTAAAATTTTTAAGAAATATGGAGGAAAATATGTTAACAGAAATGTCAGTTGAGGATTTAGAATGTTTACCAGTAGAACTCCTAATTAGGTAAATGTGAACTAGGAATAACCTTGAAATCTTCAGAGTGGAAAGTAGTTTGAACATATATACTTGGCAGTTGATAAATATTGTTTAATATTTCTACTTGGGTTTCACAGACTGAGCATTAGGTAACCCTGTGACCAGGCTTTAAAAATATTATAATTAACCTTAAAAACCAGAGACATTTTGATATTGCCTCCCCTCCTTCTGAAACTGGATAAAACCCAGTAAAGTGCAACTTGACAGTGTTCTCTCTGATTCTAAAGAGGCTGCCAAACTCATCTAAAATCATCTAAGACATTATAGATACTAAATTAGAAACTATAATAACTAAAAAACGGTAGTCAAAGAAGCTAAGGACAAGTTACATAGTATCCTTCTAGGGTCTACTATCTCACTGCAGGACAGTATATACCCTACATCTCTTAGAACCCTGTAAAGCCAGTGTTTCATGTGTAAGTCTCAAAACCTACAAAATCTGTGTCAAGTAAATTCACTTCAGAAGAATGGACTGAGGTGTAACTTGAATTTCCTTTGTAATATAAAGATTTCCCTCAGATGAGATTCATATCAGCTGCAATATATCCCTTGCAAGAGAATGCAAGCCAAATCTATGCCTCTCAGATGCTCAAAACCAATGTAGTATGCATGTGAGAAACAAGAAGATAGCTGCCTTGAATTATTATGGAAATCCTAAAGCAGCTACAGTATCTGCAGAATCAAGGAACTGTTACAGTTCTGTCTTTTCCTTTCCTTCCGCCTCACCCAAAACAAGACTTCACTCCTACTGTTGTGATGACGGGAAGAAAATCACATTAAAAAGGGCTCATGTTCTATAATGGTTGACAAAGTTATTCTAATTTTATATACTAAAACATCTGCAGCATATTACCACACATTCTGTGAAAAGTAAACTGAAGCTAAAGATTTGAAGAATCCCAAGACTCTGGCTGTTGGAGGGTCTTACATCATTCATGTTTTGGGAGAACTGATCTAAATTTTTACACATCTTAAAAGTGTCATCTAGCTGTAGAAAGCAGCAGTAAAAAAAAAAATGGAGGCTTCTCAGCAATGCATGGAAAGTATCCTGGAAATGGTAATGCTCAGGAGAGTTTATTAAAGCATTCTGAATGGTATTTTTAAAAAATCAAGTATCAAAAAGGATAGGATTTGAAGTGAAGATACATTTTTCTATGTGCAGTGTTCTATGTGCAAACTGCACATTTCTAAAGGATGATGACCTGTATCAAATGCCACACAGAAACAACGAAAATAATAGTCTAAACTCAAATGAGGGAAAACAACAGAACCCAAAAAGAAAAAATGTTAGTATCTTAGGTGTCCTGAAAATAATTCTGAAAAAATTCTCCCTTTTCTTCATCATGTACTCTGATTCATTTGGGACCAGGAGGGATTGTGGCCGGATTCTGCACTGGTGAAGTTGGAAGTACCTGCAAATTCATCCCCGACTGGAATGGTCCCCCAGATTGAGTAGGAACTACTACAGACTGTCGTGCTGTTCCTGAAATTCCTACCCACTGTACTGGATACCCTAACCCCCCAACAGCATTATACTGACAAACATGGGACATTCCATATGATGATAATGGCCCAGGAAATGAAGGGAGTGAGAGTCCTTGTGGCAAGGAAGTTGGGACAGCTCCACGAATTTGGGACAGAGAAGAAATCCATGTTGATGTGTAGCCCACAGTAGATGAAGTATTCTAACAAAAACAAAAATAAAAAAAGATCAGTTTATTTGGTATGTGCTTTTTTTTTTTTTTTTTTTTTTTTTTGAGACAGAGACTTACTATGTCACCCTCAGTAGAGGGCCATGGTGTCACAGCTCACAGCAACCTCAAACTCTTGGGCTTAAGTGATTCTCTTGCCTCAGCCTACCAAGTAGGTGGGACTAAAGGTGCCCGCCACAATGCCCAGCTATTTTTTTGTTGTAGTTGGCATTGTTTAGTAGTTGGCCTGGGCTGGGTTTGAACCCGCCAGCCTCAGTGCATGTGGCTGGTGCTGTAACCACTGTGCTATAGGCGCCAAGCCTATTTGGTATATGCCTTTACCAGTCTAAAGTCCTTCGTGTTCTTTTTTTTTTTTTTTTTGAGACAGAGTCTCACTTTGTTGCCCCTGGTAGAGTGCCGTGGCATCATAGCTCATAAGCAACCTCAAAATCTTGGGCTCAAGTTCTCCTCTTGACTCAGTCTCCTAAGTAGCTGAGATTACAGGTGCCTGCCACAATGCCTGGCTATTTTTTTAGAGATGGGGGTCTTGTTCTTGCTCAGGCTGGGCTAGAACTCCTGAGCTCAAGCAATCTATCCGCCTCAGCCTCAACCTCCCAGAGTACTAAGATTCTTTCTATTCTTTCTTGTTTACTATTCCCATTATGACACTGTGTGGCTACCATTTCTGGAGTACCTTTTTGTGTACTAAACATAATTACATACTTTATTTCATTTGATCTTTATAACTGCCCTGCCTTTCAAGGCAGGCATTTGCAGATGGAAAACAAGAAGCTTAAAAGTGATAACTCACCCAATACCACTAAATAAGTTAATAGTAAGGTGGGGATTTGAACACAGTTCTACCTAACTCCAAAGCCTATACTAAATCCCTTTTCATTTTAGTCTCTCCTTTCCTATGCTAGTACTACTCTTCTATTTACTTATGCCAGCACTCTCTCATACACTGCTAGACAAGTATAGCCATCTTACTAAATAATTCTTTAGAGACAAAGGAGTATGGTTTATTGTGGTACCGGGGAAAGAACCTGGCATATGGCAGGGGCTCAATAATTGTTACCTTTCTACCCCCCTACACCCAATGTACTCATTATCTTAAAAGTCTAACATTTATGTTATTTTCTTGGAAACCTAAATTCAAGATGAGATAATTATGTTTTGGGCAGTATTGAGAAAATATATTCCTGCCTGACTCTTACCATATTGTATATGTACAGAGATTACTAAAATCTTATGCACATGGGAATAAGAAAGTCCAATAAAAGTAATTTTCATTAAAGGAAAGCTTGGAGGCAGCCAACATAGTTCAGTTGGGAGAGTAATTAGACCGAAGGAGAGCTTGGTGTCAGTCTCAAATGCTTAGTTCTTCTAAATTGACTTCTGAAGCTGAAACTACATTTCCAAATAAACTTTAAAGTTTCAACTAATCTTTATTTTTTTTGAGACAAAGTCTCACTCTGTCGCCCTAGATAGACTCCCATGGCATCATAGCTCACAGCAACCTCAAATTCTTGGGCTCAAGTGATTCTCTTGCCTGAGCCTTCTGCGTAGCTGGGACTAGAATGCCAGGTTAGTTTTTCTACTTTCAGTAGAGACGGAGTCTAGCTCCTGCTCGGGCTGGTTGTGAACTCCTGAGCTCAAGCAATCCACCAGCCTTCAGCCTCCCAGAGAGCTAGGATTACAGGCGAGAGCCGCGGTGCCTAACCTTCAACTAATCTTTAGTTAGAAACTTTTGACTTAAGTTAGGGGTAAAGGTTTTTAGTTTGACTCCAGAATGAATGACAATGTCTTTTGAGAAGAAAAACATTTATTTAAAGTTCAGCAACACCTTCTTCATATCAGTGTTTTCTTTCTGTTAAAGTAAAATTAAATCTAATTCTTCTGATAGCACATTGAGTATGATATCTTTTTTTTTTTTTTTAGAGACAAAGTCTCACTCGTCTCACTCTGTTGCTCATGCTAAAGTGCCATGGCATGAGCCTAGTTTATAGCAAACTCAAATTCTTGGGTTCAAGGGATCCTCTTGTCTCATTCTATAGAGTAACTGGGACTACAGGCACCCGCCATAACACCCAGCTAATTTTTCTACTTTTGGTAGAAACAGGGTCTAGCGCTTGCTCAGGCTGGTCTCAAACTCCTGTGCTCAAGAAATCCACCCACCTCAGCTTCCCAGAGTGCTAGGATTATAGGCTTGAACCACTGTGCCCAAACATGGTAGCATTATTTCCATGCATACAGATGTAGAAAGCTATCTGAAATGATATATATCTAAAGTCAATGAAAATTATTTCTGGGTGGTGGGATTTGAAGGTGTTATTTTAAAATTTGTATTTTTCTGTATTGGCTAAATACTATAATGAATATTACCAGTTTACAAACAATAACACAATTTTATTTTTCAAAAGAAAAACTGGAAAGGTTATAAATCTTCTCTTGGATATTTCACAGGCATCACAGATTCAAATGCTCCAAACTAAATGAGCAAATCTCTTACCAAAGCACAGTGCTCATGTTCCCCATTGCAGTGATTTGTCCACTGGAATGGTACCTAGTTATAAAGCCAAAAACCTAGTCTTTTGTTTGTTTGTTTGTGCAGTTTTTGGCCAGAGCTGGGTTTGAACCCGTCACTTCTGGCATATGGGGCTGGCGCCCTACTCCTTTGAGCCACAGGTGCCACCTCAAAAACCTAGTTTTGATATACATTCTGTTACACGTTCTTTCTATCACCAAATCTTGTCTATTTAATCTTTCAAACATTTCTTGAAATCTGTTCTCCTCAACTCAAATTCTCTTTATCTCTAGACTACTGTGGCTAACTTTTAATTTGCTGTCAACATCTACTCTTACCCCCAATAATACTTTCCTCTTGCCTCAGTCAGAATAATCTTTCTTAAAAAATCTGATCATATCAATCCTAGGGCTTCAATGGATATCCATCTTTCTTAGAATAAAGACAAAGTTCCTTATCATCACCACTTTTAAGACCCTATTTCCCTCCTTAGATTCACTGTGTACCAAATTGGTACTCTTCACTTATGCCAACTGGCTTGCTTTCATCCCTTCAGGCTCCCTTCCTCATATGAGGCTTTTCTTTTGCATATGTTATTCTCTCTGCACAGAATCACATTCCCTCCCCTTTTCACCTAGTTAACACCTACTTATCCTTCATATTTTTGTTCAATCATTAGTTTCTTTCTTTTTTAAAAAAAAAGTTTATTTATTTGAGACAGACTCTCATTCTGTGCTCTGGGTAGATTGCTGTGGTGTCACAGCTCACAGCAACCTCAAACTCTTGGGCTTGAGTGACCCTCTTACCTCAGCCTCCTGAGTAGCTGGGACTATAGGTGCCTACCACAATGCCCGGCTAGTTTTTCTATTTTTTTTAGTAGAAATAGGGTCTCATTGTTGCTCAGGCTATCCACTTGCCTTGGTCTCCAGACTGTTAGGATTACAGGTGTAAGTCACTGTGCCTGGCCGTTGTTTTTTTTTTTTTTTTTTCCTTTTTTTTTTTCATCATAGCTCACGACAACTTCAAACTTCTAGGGTCAAGTGATCCTTCTGCCTCAGCCTCCTGAGTAGCTGGGACTATAGGTGTAGGCCACCATATATGGATACTTTTTGTAGAGATGGTAGAGGAGGACCTCACTATGTTGCTTAGGCAGGTCTCAAACTCTTAGCCTCAAGCAATCCTCTCAGCTCAGCTTCCCAAAGTGCTAGGATTACAGGCCACCACATCTGGCCTTGAAATCATCACTTTCCCCAGGGAAGCTTTCCTTGATTTCTATTTAGTAGGTCAAATTTCCCTTATATGGTATCATATATCATTTATAGTTTGTATTACAGTTGCAATTTTATATTTATGCAAGTCTGTCAATGTTTAACTATCCTACCATAGTATAAGTTCCATTAGGATAGGGACCATACTTATTTTTACTCACCAAACCCATGTCTAGCAGAGAGCTTGGTACATAGTAAAGAGCTTAGTACATAATTGTGCAAACTAATATTTCTAAGTAAGAGTGTAACATGGAAGAACATCAGTGACATGGGCTGTCCACACAAAGATATAATCAACTGAACCAAAAAATACAAAAATAGTTTCATACATAGAGTACCTACTATGTAGTATCTGTAAAGGTACGACTTTATAGGTGTTATCTAATTTAATCCTCATAGCAATCTTACAAGGCAAGTATTAATTCTTGTTTAAAAGACATGAAAACGGAGACACAGAAAGATCAAATAACTTACCTAAAGTCAAACATCTTGTAAATGACTGAACTGAGATTGGGACCGAAGTCTATTAAATGACCTTGACTATTTTTGTTCACACATCATTTTCTACTTGCCCTTTCTCCAAATGTCCTCTATTACATTGCAATAAACTACCCTCAGCAAGCCAAGAAAAGCCTCCATGCACACAGTACTCAGAGGGTCTCTCTCACTGGTAGTATAAATAAATTTATGCCTCAAAATTTCCTTCTAAAGGCTTCCATTGTAAAGGTGATATTATTTGTGTATAAACTGGTACCAGGAGTAAGATAAATACACAAAACCCACAAGCCAATACATTATTAGTTTGGGAAATATAAGACTTTAAAATTTTTTTATTAAATATTAATAACAAGTATACTATCAGGCTTTCTTTACCAAACTATATTTAATGACTATATATGTACACATATGTACACAAACA
Source organism: Loris lydekkerianus (assembly GCA_963574355.1). Taxonomy (NCBI): domain Eukaryota; kingdom Metazoa; phylum Chordata; class Mammalia; order Primates; family Lorisidae; genus Loris; species Loris lydekkerianus. The sequence goes on along the minus strand of CAUYPK010020590.1, from coordinate 22,102 downwards.
TAACACACATACACAGCTCTTTTAGTTATGAAGCTTAAGATTTTAGGCCCTGATTCACATTTTAATAGGTGTACTCATTTTGAAAAAATATCACTTACTTTAAAAATTCAAAAACAGAAAAGTACAAAGTAAAATAAGGCCCACATTCCACCATCCAGCACATTTTTCATGGATTTTCATATTTCTCTATGCATATAAACATATGTGATATATATAATTTTGCATAAATTATATTATAGTATGTATGCTGTTCTATAAACCTGCCTTATTCCCACTTCAGAATGCATTATGGTCATTCTTCCACATTTCAACTGCATATACACCTGTCTAAGGCCACATGCAATAACTAGGGATTTTGTCCATAACCTTAAGATACCTGTTATTCTAGCTTAAAGAGGTTCACAATTATCTTTCATACTGAACAAATTATATAAACCCAAACTCTTCTTGCACTACAGGATTGAATTTCCCCTCACTCCAGATGCTTTCTTCTCTGACACAGTGTTTTTGTTTTGTTTTGTTTTTAAGCTAGAATAGTCTAAAACAAGGGTAAGCAAACTATGGTGTACCACCTCTTTTTCTAAGTCAAGATTTTATGGAACAAAGCCACACCCATTTATTTACATATTATCTATGTCTATAGTACAACAGAGTTGAAAAGTTGTGATCCTATGTCTTGAAAAGCCTAAAATAGTGACTAAATCTACTTACCCCTGATCTAAAAGATAATTTACTGAGAGCCATAATGCATCTAGACAAAGATTAAAGTCCCTATGTTATCAAGTAACACCATTTTCTCATAGTGAGTGTAAACATAGGCATAAGTGATCGATTTTTATGGTTTTAGTTCTCATAAATAAATAGCATTAAGTATAAACAACTTACTTCATATACTTTGTTCCAATTTTCTGTCTCTAATTTGTGTTGATTCTGTTTAAGTTGGTTTAAGCTTGGCTTAATAAGAGAATTTCCTACTGCTTCCTTTGTCCAATCATCTACCAGCTTGTGTAAGTCATCTGTGAACATCCCTTTTTTACTGGCTGTAGATTGGTGGCATGATGTTGCATTACTCTCTGCACACAGTGGATCTATAAAAAACAAAAAACAAAAAACAGAAACCACAAAAAGAAATTAAAGTTGATAAATAGATAACTCTTCTTTGGCCAACAATGCAGTTAGCAGAACCACACCAGGGGTACAGAGTAGAATGACCAAACTCTACTTTTTTAAACCAACCTAGTTTATCTGGAATAATCCTGGTTTGAAGTTGTTATCCTGGAGTAATTACTCACAGTATTCCCTTTTAATTTCAAAAGTTCCCTCTTGTTTGGAAGCAAATCATATGGTTACCTTATGTATAAATCAAGTATAATAAATAGGATCTCTAAATAATTGGTATAAATGCTAATCTTCAAATCAACTTCCTTGGATAGATGCTTAGAAGCATTATAAAAAGAATCACAGAATGTTAATAATGTAAAGAATCTTCGAGGTCTAGTGCAAACCACTTGTTTTATAATGCAAAAATGAAATCCAGAAAAATTGACATGCCCAAGTTCTTACAAGCAATTACAGACCTGGAACTCTAAAGTCTAGACAAAGACTATCTTTTAAATATATCATACTAACTTTCAACAAGCTTCAGAAAACTAGATTCTCATTTTATTCTTTAACCAATACTTCTGTTTATGATTTTAAAAAAGAATGTGTATCAAGAATAGCAGAAATGAGGATACAGATTGTTTGATGAGCTTCATGAGTCCTGGATCATAAAATCTTCAAAGAAGTTACAGAAATAAATTACAGAGTCTATCAGTGCAAATTTTCCTTATCTGAATATGACACCAACTCTTTCAATGATTATTTAGTACTATTATTCATACTTACAAAATCATTCTCATGGAAAATATTCATAGAGTTCCAATTCTTCCGACTGAATTATAAGCCAAAAATATACACAGCTTGTCTAAAATCAATTTAAATACAGTTGTGACATTTAAGCACAATAACATTTCCAAAGATTTAATTAAACAAGCATATGAAAATATGTTGTACATTTGTTATGGTAGTTTTCTTAATCATAAAAAATATGGAAAATGCAAAAGATAACACAAGAATCCTCCATATTAACATTTCCAAAGTACTTTTCTTTATCTTCTTTGAAAACTATAACAGACCTATAATAATAATACAGAGATAGGAAGTATCATTCTATTTTATAGATGGTGAAAGTGGGACCCAGAAGTAACTACTAGGGTTATATGCTAGGGCAAGAAGCCAGGTGTCACAACTATCAAGTCAGCATGCTTTCCATTATACTATGCCTAATGATGTCATAAACTCAGAAATGGTTTAAAGCTGTTGTCCTGGAATAATCTTGAATGAAGATATTACTTAATAAGGAAGTACATGATCATCTCAATAATTTCTTATGTACAGTCTGTTATTCTCTATGAATCCTGTATTACTGAAAGTTTAGAATTAAGGAGATAAAATATTAAATAGAAAAATTACTGAAAATTGCTTAAGAGGAGTTTAACGAGGGCTGAATGTGAAAAAAAAATATGGAGGGCTGGATGTGGTGGCTCATGACTGTAACCCCAGAACTTTAGGAGGTCACAGTGGGAGCATCGCTTGAAGCCAGGAATTCAAGATTAGTCTGGACAACACAGTGAAACGTTGTCTTTACAAACTTTTTTTTTTTTTTTTTAAATTCACTGGGCATGGTATCATGTGCCTGTAGTCCCAGCTACTCTGGAAGTTGAGACAAGAGGATTGTTTGAGCCCAGGAGTTCATGGTTACAGTGACTTATAATAAAGCCACTACACTACAGGCTGAGTGACAGAGTGAGACTCTGGCTCTTAAAAAAAAACAATTTAATGAATTTATTGGAACATTCACATATTTAAGAGTTTTATAACAACGTTTGTTACTAAGTTGAAGAAGGAACCATGATGTATTAAAATGACATACCAAGCTTGTTGCAATGCTTATTTTTCTAAGTCTTAAAATCCTGAGACACACAAATCAGCTTACAATTCAAATTCCATTTTTTCTTGTTATTATTTTGCACATTCATTTAATTCTTTGCACTTCATTTCACACTACACCACTGAGGGAATAAATAGCACAACAAAGTTGTGGAAGACTTTAGACCTGAACACTTTATAGATTGTGTTCTTAGCCTGGAAGAATGTCAGCAGGTAGGATTAAAAGGAGAAGACAGTAATAAACATAAACGTATTAGTGCCCACTAAGCTTCTCTTCAGAATACCTTTTGTGCTTCATCCCTTCAGCTTCTAAAAAATTTCCTGCAGAGAGGTAAGTCTGTGTGTCATTCATTTAAGAACATTTCTACACTAAGGGAAAATAACAATGTTAGGACTCTTTTTTTTATTATTAAGTCATTTATACATAGATCATAAATACATTTATGCCGTTATGTGATTCGATGTGTTGATTATTTGTACAAGTTGGAGTGCTTACATCCTACTAATCAACATAGCTTTCACCTCATTTACCCAATAACAGTATTAAGGCATTTGTGTTCTACACCTGAAAGATCCAACTTATACTTGCAATGTGCTCCATAGGTGTGATCCCCTGACTAACCATCCTTCTATCAACCCACCCTCCTCCCCACTTTCCCCTTCCCTCCTTCATCCTAGGCTATAGTTGTGTTTCATTTTTCATATGCAAGTGTAAGTGATTATAAATTGGTTTCACAGTAGTACTGAGTACACTGGATACTTTTTTTCCCATTCCTGAGATACTTTACTAAGAATATTTTCAGCTCCATCCATGTAAACATAAAAGAGGTAAAGTCTCTGTTTTCTTTAATGCTGCATAGTATTCCATGGTATACATATACCACAATTTATTAATCCATTCATGGGTCGATGGGCACTTGGGCTTCTTCCATGACTTGATGATTATGAATTGAGCTGCAAAGAACAATCTGGTGCAAATATCTTTATTGTCAAATGATTTTTGGTCCTTTGGATGTACACTTAGAAGAGGAATTGCAGGATCAAACGTCAGGACTACATTTAGATCCCTGAGTGTTCTCCCAACTTCCTTCCAAAAGGAACATACTAGCTTGCATTCCCACCAGCAGTGCAGAAGTGTTCCCTTTTCTCCACATCCATGCCAACATTTACAGTTTTGGGATTTTGTGATGTGGTCTACTCTTACTGGAGTTAGATGGTATCTCAGAGTAGTTTTGGTATGCATTTCTCTGATGATTAAAGATTATAAGTATTTTTTCATGTGTCTGTAGATGATGCCCCCATCTTCTTCAGAGAAGCTTCTGTTCATGTCTCTTGCCCACAATGAAATGGGATCACTTGTTTTTTTCTTAGTAATAAGTTTGAGTTCTCTGTGGATTCTTCTTATTAGACCTTTATCGGAGGTGTAACCTGCAAATATTTTCTCCCATTCTGAGGGTTGTCTGCTTGCTTTACTCACTATGTTCTTGGCTGTGCAGAAGCTTTTTAGTTTGATCAGGTCCCAGTAGTGTATTTTTGATACTGGTTCAATTGCCTGGGGAGTCCTCCTCATAAAATATTTACCCAGGCCGATTCCTTCAAGAGTTTTCCCTGCACTCTCTTCTAGTATTTTTATAGTTTCATGTCTGAGGTTTAAATCTTTTATCCAGTGAGAGTCTATCTTAGTTAATGGTGAAAGGTGTGGGTCCAGTTTCCCAGCCAGTTTACCCAGCACCTTTTGTTAAATAGGGAATCTTTTCCCCACTGAATACCCCTATATCTTTAGAAATAAAATTCTCTTTTGGAAATAAAAACACAAATCAAATGACACTGAAGTCTAATGCATTAATAAGAGAATGTGAAGGGATTTTATGTATTTTATTATTTTTTTTTTTTTGAGACAGAGTCTCACTTTGTCGCCCGTGGTAAAGTGCCGTGGTGTCACAGCTCACAGCAACCTCTAACTCTTGAGCTCAAGTGATTCTTTTGCCTTAGCCTCCTAAGTAGCTGGGACTACAGGTGCCCGCCACAATGTCTAGCTCTTTTTTTATTGCAGTTGTCGTTGTTTAGCAGGCCCTTGCTGGGTTTGAACCCGCCTGCCTCAGTGTATGTAACCAGTACCTAACCACTGTGCTATGGATGCTGAGCTGGTGAAGGGATTTTAAAACATATCAGGAAGCAGCTGATTCTTTTTCTTTTTCTTTTTTTTTTTTTTTTTTTTTGAGTTAGAGTCTCACTATGTCGCCTCCGATAGTGTACTACGGTGTCACAGCTCACAGCAACCTCAAACTCTTGGGCTTAAGTGATTCTCTTGCCTCAGCCTCCCAAGTAGCTGGGACTACAGGTAACTGCCACAATGCCCAGCTATTTTTGTTGTTGTTATTATCATTGTTGTTTAGCAGACCCAGGACAGGGTTCGAACCTGCCAGTTGCGGTTGTGGCTGGCGCCCTAACCACTGAGCTACGGGCGCCAAGCCAGTTAATTCTTTTTCTGTGATAAAATACTGAAGCATTAAGATAATAACTTTAAATCAGGCTAGGTTCAGTGGCTCATGCCTGTAATTCTAGCACCCTGGGAGGCCAAGGCAGGTGGATTGCTTAAGCAACCTGAGGAACCTGTCTCTACTAAAAATAGAAAAACTAGCCAGGTGTTGTGGCAGTTTCCTATAGTCACAGCTACTTGGGAGACTGAGGCAATAGGATCACTTGAGCCCAAGAGTTTGAGGTTGCTGTGAGCTATGATGCCATAGTACTCTACCTAGGGCAACGGAGTCTTATTCTGTCTCAAAAACAAAACAAAACAAAACACTTTTAAATCATGTATAACTATAGTGCTCTTATTTTAGGAGGTCCTAGTTAATGTAATGAACTTGAACTTGGACAGGTAATACAAAGTAGCTTTTAATTAAAGTTAGAGAAATGAATACCTGAAAAATATACATGGGTTTACCAGTAGATTTAGAAGATAAATATACATGACTACTAAGAGAAAGTGCATTTATTTTCTAAAATGTGAGACCAACTTTGGAGATAAAACAAATAATGAAGAAAAGGTAACTCTGGAAATAATGATAGTAAAGTAATACAGGACTTGAGATAACCATGAAGAGGTGAATGAAATCATTAGCAGCAAGTCCCATGTGGGTAGCTCTAAAAGAACAAACCCTGCATCTCCAAATCTCTTCAATTTTATTATCATTTGGAATTATGATCAAGTCCAAGAAGACTTGGCCTATTACTAAGACATTTGTATGAAGGATTGTTTTCAGCTCAATTGATACCATCTTGAGTAAGAACAAGGGATGATTGTTTGAGAATTACTTGTTGGACTTTGAACCAGGAAAGTTTGATAAATTTAACACTTCCAACTCTTGAATTAGGTGGTACTGAGGAAGGGATTTGTAACATTTAAGAGACCCATGAAAATGGTGTTGGACTTTCAATGAAATTTGCAGATGATACTAAAGGAAACATGTTTGGAATCATAGTGAGAATAGGAGGATGATATCAAAGGATCTAAAAGCTATAGCTGCATGCAGAAAATAGAATAAAATGTACTTAATGTTATCTAGCCAGGTGTGGTGGTGCATGCCTGTAGTAGTTCCAGCTACTTGGGAGGCCAAGACAAGAGATCACTTGAGCCCAGGAATTTGAGACTGCAGTGTGCTACAACTGTACCTGTGAACAACCACTGCACTCTGCCTGGGCAACATAATAAGACCCCATATCTTTAAAAAAATATTTTGTAGTGCAATACAAATGACAGCTATTCAGTGGGTAGGCAAAACTTGAACATAAATTAATACTGAATTGAAAAAGCTAAAGAGGAAAATGACAAGATATTAGATGAAAATATGATATGTAGTCTGGTGGTACAGAAAAATCACACCATGGGCAAGGAATGGCAGGATCTGCTGATGACTGAGGAGAACTTTGCCTGCAACTAAATTCCCCTTCAGTAGTAGAAGAAAATGGTACAGAAAAGTCAAGCCAGTTTGGCAAAGGAGATGAGATTAAAAGACAGAACTAAAGAGAAAGAAATTAACAGATGATAGGTTTAGAGACCACATAAGAAAGAATGTGCGATGTTAATGTGTAGCAGATGGTGAGATATAACAGTAATGCTATAACATCATAAAGAAAAATAGTCTTTGTCCAGAAAGAAAAGTTTCCCCAGAGAAAGCATGAAAACACGATTACTCTGGATTTCAAGTGAAAGTAAGCAAGCTCTTGGAAGCTCTGTTATTAAGAACTCAGCTTAGAGGCCTTGTAGAAACAAGACAAATCAGAGGTTTGTGGTAATTGCTTAAAAACATGTTTTATTACATATTTAACATATAACAGTATAGAATATTTGAGTTTTTTAAATTTTTTCACACAGAAAAGAAAATCAGATACAGAATATTCGAAAGACAGGAAAAAAATCAATAACAGGCCAGCGACACTAATATAATGAATAAATACAATTTATATCTCTTAATTTTTAATCCTTTTCCTTATGCAAACCTACTTTAAAATTGTTAGTATCATGATGCTCTCACAATTTCATTTCCATTTTTATATAGCATATAAAAAACATTTTAAACTTGTATCTTCTTTTTACAATTTAAATTTCTACATGCTATAAAGGTATATATACAGTATAAGGTATATATGCAGAAAGAAAGAAAGAAAGAAAGGAAGGAAGGGAAGGAAGGGAGAGGAAGAGAGAGGAAGAGAGAAAGAAAAGAAAAAAAAAAAAGAAAGAAAGACTTTATGTATTGATTTTCCATCCTGAGTCACATGTATTTCCCTGTTCCTACTGGCCTAAAGTAACCAATCTCATAAAAGAGATATTTCTTCACACTTAAAGCTGCAAGGAGGGAAGCAGATGTTAATGAATCATCCTCTTTCTTCACTGGTACTGGGTGGGTAAGGACCTTACGTGGTAGGTATGCAATTGATAGTTTACGGTAGCATACCAGGCCTTCAGTAATAAGTTTTGAAGTTTTCAGACTTAAAGAGGGAGTTTGATATATTTTTTAACTCCAGCAGAGTTTTAACTAAATTATAAACAAAGATCCAATGGGGGTGGGGGTGGTAATTTACTTTCAAAGAGACAGTAGAACTAGGTCCTTTGCATAGACTTCTTGAGGAGAATTTGCTTGGTGATCACCCTGTCTAGAAACACTCTTTTAGCAACAGTCCAGGGTGGGACAAGTGCTCTATTCCACTGCTATTTTAAGAAGATTCTGTTTGGAGTTTGATGATAGAAGGGCACTTAAAGCGACCAAGGAAAGAAACCTCAGCATTGCTTATGCTTCCCATGGTAGAAGCTTTTCATAGCTGTCAGGGCCTGTGAGGCTATCTCCTGAGTTTATCTCTTTATAATGCAGTAAAATATGATCTCCTTGGTGCCATAGTCTGAAAACTAGCTCTCCTACTAAGGATTACTGAAGCAGAAAAAAAAAATCTTGGTATGAAATGCCAGTGCTGGGGAAGGACACATTGAGGTTGGCATACCCATCAAGGACAGTGACTACCATGACTTCCAGTGCTTTGGCCAAACGTCAGATGCGTGGCCTCTTGGCCAGGCACCTGCGAATTCATATTGTTGGAGCATTTGTTGTATTCCTGGGGGTTGCAGCTTTCTATAAGTATGCTGTGGGTGAACCAAGAAAGAAGGCATATGCAGATTTCTACAGAAATTATGATTCTATGAAAGATTTTGAGGAGATGAGGAAGGCTGATGTCTTTCAGAGTGTAAAGTGATTTTGGAATATAAAGAATTTCTTTAGGCTGACTTACATAGACGTTTGTCACTGACCCGTGTTCCTGAGCTGTGAATATGAGTGATAAATAAACTATTAATACATTAAACAAAAAACAAAAAACAAAAAAAAGAAATGCCAATGCTTAGGGTCTTAGAGTGAACAGATAAACTGATTTTTTTTTTTTTTTCCTGTTGCAGAAATTACTAATCTTATTCACCACAGTGGCAGGTCAGTTTTTTTTTTTTGAGACAGAGCCTCAATCTGTCACCATGGATAGAGTGCTATGGCATCACAGCTCACAGCAACCTCTAACTCCTGGGCTTAAGCGATTCTCTTGCCTCAGCCTCCCAAGTAGCTGGGACTACAGGTGCCTGCCACAACGCCTGGCCATTTTTTTATTGTACCTGTCATTGTTGTTTAGTTGGCCCAGGCTGGATCAAACCTGCCAGCTCTGGTGTATGTGGCTGGCGCTTTAGCCACTTGAACTACAGGCGCCAAGCTGGCAGCTCAGTTCATACACATTGGTTCACCTATCCTTGAGGTACATAAAAATTGATTAATCCCTATTGTATTTCTTCCTAAACTTGAAATTTTATAGGATGCTAGGGATCTTGGATATTTTATGTCTAATTGGGCCAGTGCTGGCAATGAGAAGATGAAAAAGGTATGTATTCATACTTCCACTTATTTCTCTGTGGCTAGCAGGATTGTAGTCTATTGATTGTAGAATCAATAGACTCAACAATTCATTTGATGCATGTCTGTGGTCAGAAGTTCGTTCCAAATACAATATATGTTAAAACCACACTTTGTCAAATTTCTCCTTAGATATAGGATCATGTTGCTCACTTTTTCCTTAGTTGGTATATTATATGTTTAAAAAATAGGATTATAGGCTTGGCGCCTGTGACTCAAGCAGCTAAGGCACCAGCCACATACACCTGAGCTGGCAGGTTCAAATTCAGCCTGGGCCTGCCAAACAACATTGACAGCTGCAACCAAAAAATTGTGGCGGGTGCCTGTAGTCCCAACAACTTGGGAGCTGAGGCAGGAGAATCGCTAGAGCCCAGGAGTTGGAGGTTGCTGTGAGCTGTGATGCCACAGCACTCTACCCAGAGCAACAGCTTGAGGCTCTGTCTCAAAAAAAAAAAAAAAAAATAGGATTATAGATCACAGCCCAGTAGAGAATTAGAAGTTCTTAGAAATAACTGTATTAAACTTCTATGCAGAAACTTTTTGGTAGCACTCTATAAGAAAGATGCTGGCTGGCTTGGCGCCCTAGCGCAGTGTTTATGGTGCCAGCCACATATACCAAGGGTAGTGGGTTCAAACTCAGCCCAGGCCAACTAAACAACAGTGACAACTGCAACAAAAAATAGCTGGGCATTGTGGTGGGTGCCTGTAGTCCCAGTTACTTGGGAAGCGGAGGCAAGAGAATGGCTTAAGCCCAAGAGTTTGAGGTTGCTGTGAGCTGTGATGTCATAGCACTCTACTGAGGGCAACATAGTGAGACTCTGTCTAAAAAAAAAAAAAAAGAAAGAAAAAGAAGGGCAGCGCCTGTGGCTCAGTGGGTGGGGCACTGGCTCCATGTACCGAGGGTGGCAAGTTCAAACTCACCCGGGCCAAACCGCAACGAAAAAATAGCCGGGCGTTGTGGCAGGTGCCTGGAGTCCCACTACTCAGGAGGATGAGGCAGGAGAATCGCCTAGGCCCATAGTTGGAGGTTGCTGTGAGCTGATACGCTACAGCACTCTCCTGAGGGCAATAAAGTGAGACTCTGTCTCTACAAAGAAAAAACAAAAAGAAAGAGAAAGAAAAAGGAAAGGAAAGGAAGAAAGAAGCTGGCATAGGAAACTTCTGTTCAAGTATATTATCTAAACTACTTTGGGGTTCTGCAATATGAATTAAGCTGATACGCAACATTTATTTCTCTCATCAAGTTAGCATTGCCAAATTCTGTTGCAGATAGGCAATGGAAAGAAAACATGGAAGGGCTTTATGCTGCATCTGAATTTCACAAGAAAGGAAAGAATGAATCAGGGATTGTTAGTTCAGGAGACCAAATCATGTTACAGGAATACATCTTTGGAGTTTGATGACATTTTGCAGCACAAAATTCTAGTTTGCCAACCTGTTAGTAGAAAATATACCATGGAAGTTTTCTTTCCTTCACTAGCAAGCCTCCCCAGTTTGTAATATCTTTTTTCCTTCTGCTTACAGAAGCAACAAAGGGTACTTTAAATCATGATTCTTCTCAAGATATTGTGAGTCTTCGATTTTATGTTATTTCTTTTCTTTCTTTCTTTTCTTTTTTTTTTTTTTTTTGAGACAGAGTTTCACTACATCACCTTCAGTAAAGTACTGTAGCATCACAGCTCACAGCAACCTCAAACTCCTGGGCTTAAGTGATTCTCTTGCCTCAGCCTCCCAAGTAGCTGAGACTACAGGCGCCTGCCACAATGCCCAGCTATTTTTTGGTTGCAGTTGTCATTGTTGTTTAGCAGGCCCGGGCTAGGCTTGAACCCACCAGTTTTGGTGTATGTGACTAGTGCCCTACTCACTGAGCTATGGGCGCCAAGCCTGATTTTGTATTTTTTTCAAAGACTGATATGTATTCTGTGTTTATATCACCTTGGTATAGCCAGTTTGTCCTGCATAGTTCAGTGTGTTTCTTGGTAGATCTATTTAGGATTCTTTGCCCCCCACCCCACCCCCCCAAAAAAAGCTTATCTCAAAACAGTAGAAGACAATCCCAATTCTAACAGAAGAGAACATAGTTCATTCCAATGAGCTAGTCTGGCTTTAGAAAGAAAAAAGGGAATAAGAGAGTGATCTGAGAAGACCCTGATTTACTGTATCCAGTTCAACTGTGTAGGTCAAAGCACATTGGCTGTTTTCAGTTTTGAATAAGAGTAAGTAGTACCTGGAGGATGTAGAGCGTTGTAGTTTTTAATTTTTGCCTCTTTGCACACTGAGAATAAGCTGGAATATTTTACTTTGGTCCTTTAGTCCTTATCTTTATTACTTCTATTGGAATGTGGATAGCTCTTTATATAGATCTACTATAGTTACATTTATATTTAATTATTTCCTTGGTAGTCCATGTGCTACTGGCCACTTCACCGAAGTAATTTAAATTAATTCTTGATTTTTACTAGTTAACATTCAAAGTTAGGATGTTTGTGTGGTATTAATATCATAAGCAAATTCCTAGAATTTATATTTTTTGTTTTTCGGGAGAAAGCAGATACCACTTAGTAGAATTATGTATGATTTTTGCTATATAAACAGCCTTTATTATGAGATGAGAAAATAAAACCATATCAAAAATTTGTATTAGGTTAACATATTTAAAAATACTGAATTATAAATCATTAATTTTTAACAGTTCCTGCTATATTTTCTTCCTTTATTTTTGGAGAAAATTACCCTAGAGTTAATTAAATATTAAGCTGATGTCTGAGCATGATGGCTTATGCATATAGTCCCAGCATTTTCAGAAGGCTAGTTGGGAGGCTAACTTGAAGCAAAGAGTTTAGGACTCTAGCCTGGACAACTTAGCAAGATATTATCACTATAGGGAAAAATTTTTTTTTTTTTTTTTTTTGAGACAGAGCCTCAAGCTGTCACCCTGGGTAGAGTGCTGTGGCATCACAGCTCACAGCAACCTCAAACTCCCGGACTCAAGTGATTCTCCTGCCTCTGCCTCCCAAGTAGCTGGGACTATAGGCGCTCGCCATAAGGCCTGGCTATTTTTTTGGTTGCAGCCATCATTGTTGTTTGGTAGGCCCAGGCTGGATTTGAACCTGCCAGCTCAGGTGTATGTGGCTGGCGCCTTAGCCACTTCAGCCACAGGCGCTGAGCCGGAAAAAAATCTTAAGAAAAAAAAAAAACTAATAGGGTGGTGCCTGTGGCTCAAAGGAGTAGGGCACCGGCCCCATATACTGGAGGTGGTGGGTTCAAACCCGGCCCCGGCCAAAAACTGCAAAAAAAAAAAATAATAATAATAAATAAAAATTAAACTAATAGGGCGGTGCCTGTGGCTCAAAGGAGTAGGGTGTTCCATATGCTAGAGGTGGCGGGTTCAAACCCAGCCCCAACCAAAAATTGAAAAAAAAAAAAAAAAAATTAAACTAATAAAAGGGGATGTCTATATAATTTAATTAAGTTTTTTTTTTTTGTTTCTTTTGAGACAAAGTCTCAGTCTGTGCCCTGGGTAGAGTATGGTGGCATCATAGCTCATAGCAATCTCAAACTCTTGGGCTCAGGCAATCCCCTTGTCTCAGCCTCCTGAATAGCTGGGACTACAGACTCCCATTACACAATCCCCGGCAAGGTTTTCTATTTTCAATAGAGACAGGGTTTCACTTTTGCTCAGGCTGGTCTTGAACTCCTGAGCTCAGATGATCCACATGCCTCGGCCTCACAGAGTGGTAGGATTACAGGCATGAGCCACCATACCTGGCCTTAATTATTGTTAAAATCAATTGTTTTACTGTTAAAATCAATTTGAGGCCAGGCCTGGTGGCTCATGCCTATAATTCTGACACTTTGGGAGAATGAAGAGGCAAGATAGTTTGATGCCAGGAGTTTGAGTGCAGCCTGAGCAAGACTGAGACCCTGTCTCTACAAACAATAGAAAAATAAGGTAGGTAGGCATAGTGGCATGCACCTGTAGTCCCAGCTACTCAGGAGAGTGAGACAGGAGGATCTCTTCAGCCTAGGAATTTGAGGTTACTGTGAACTATGATGATGTCACTGCATTCTGGCCAGGGTGGCAAAGCAGGACCCTATCTCAAAAAAAAAAGTAATAATAATAAATTAAATAAATTCGAGACTTTGTACTCCAATCATTTCATTTTGATAGATTAGTTTATACCTTATAAGATTAAAAATGTATAATTTACAAATAATTTTTTATTTTGATGTCTCTGGTTTTCTTGTGACTAGATGAGGATTCATAGATCTCCTGAACTTCTTATTTATCACAAGTTAAAAAGAAACAATCAGATCATATGAATTAGACAAAAGAATATCTGTACTATGCTACCTTTTGTATAAGAAAGAAGAAATAAAAATACAGTTGACCCTTGAACAATTTAGGGGTTAGGAGTGCCACCACCCCACCATGTAGTAAAAAATCCATATATAACTTTGAACTCCACAGAACATAACTACTAATAGCCAACTGTTGACTGGAAGCTTTATCAATAACATACATAGTCAAATTTTATATGTTATGTGTATTATATACTCAACAATAAAGTAAGATAGAGAAAAGAAAATGTTATTAAAAAATTCATAAGGCTGGTACAGTGGCTCAGGCCTGTAATACCAGCACATTGGGAGGCTAAGGCAGGAAAATTATTTAACTTCAAGATTAACCTGGGTAACATGGTAAGACACTGTCTCTACAAAAATTTTAAAAATTTGTCAGGCATGATAGCACACACTTGTAGTCCCAGCTCAGGAGTTTGAGGCAAGAGGATCATTTGAGCCCAAGAGTTCAAGGCTGCAGTGAGCTGTGATGCAGCTACACTTTAGCCAAGAATGAATGACAAGGCAAGACCCCCCCCCCCATCTCTTAAAAAAGAAAGAAAGAAAATCAGAAGGAAGAAAAAATATATTTACTATTGATTAAGTGGAAGTGGATCATCATAAAGGTTTTATTCCTTGTCTTCACGTTAAGTAGGGTAAGGATGGCTGGTCAGTGGCTCACACCTGTAATCCTAGCACTCTGAGAGGCCAAGAGGGGCAGATTACTTGAGCTCAGAAGTTTGAGCAGCCTGAGCAAGACCCTATCTCTTCTAAAAATAAAAAATTAGCTGGACGTTGTGGTGCGTGCCTGTAGTCCCAGCTACTCGGGAAACTGAGACCTAAGAATCTCTTGAGCCCAAGAGTTTGAGGTTGCTGTTGGCTATGATGACATTATAGCACTCAACCCCAGGGCGACAGAGTGAAACTCTTAAGAAAAAAAAAAAAAGTGGGTGGTGGAGGAAGAGTGGTTAGTCTTGATGTCTCAGGGCTGGCAGAGGTTGAAGGGGTAGAGGAAGTAGAGGGGAAAGGAGAAGCCACATTGAATGTATGTAGTTTTATGGAAATACATCATAATTTCCATCTGACAGTTTAGCTTTTTTGTTTCTTTAAAAATGTTTCTATATGGTGCCAATCTTTCCTCCATCATGCTTTAGTTGCAGTGCCCACATCATAGAAGGGTTCATGTCGTGAAAGACGTCAAAAACAGTTGGGAATAATGAAAGCCCTTCTGCCAGATTGCCTAATGTCAGTTTGTTTTCTGGCACTGCTTCTTTTATGTCTTCTTCCTTCTGGCACTGGTTCAGAAGCACTCATCTCCATCAAGTCATTTTCTGTTAATTCTTCTCGCGTGGTGTCTATTAGCTCTTGAATTTCTTCAAGAGCTATATGTTGAAACTCTTTACCCCCTACCTTTTTTTTGCTGTATCCACAGTCTTTTTCATGGTTTCCGTGATCAGATTTATTGTAAATCCTGTGAAGTCATGTACAACATCTGAACACAATTTTCACCAGGGGGAATTGATTGTTTCAGGCATGATGGCTTTCATGGCTTTTCTATAACAACAATGGCATCTTCAATGGTTTATTATAATCCTTCCAGACTTTCATGGTGTTCTATCAGGGTTCTCTTCTGTAGTATTGACAGTTCTTTCCATAGAGTACTATGTGTAATCAAGGAGGTCAGGAAGTTTTACCCCCAAATATAACCTTGATATAAACAGTATTTTGAATTAAAGGCCCTTAGAGATCAATAGGAGTTGGAAGGGGCTTTTCCTCTGTTTGCATAAAACAGAACATACCATCAAAAGAACAATTGACTTTCCTTTCTCTTCTCTTCCCTGTTATCTCAGTATACTATAAGAAAGATTAACCAGACCTGGCCCAAATCATTTTAAATATATTAACCGTCTCTCAAGTTAATTTAATTTGCAAAGAGAATAATTTACAAGTCTATTTACTCCCATCCCTAGTAACCATTTATTGTTCCTAAACAGAATTACCTATATTTCTCATCTCCCACTCCACTCGAAAATGTGGGTATATAAATTTCTGGACCCCACTGGGATACTGAGTAATCACTCTGTGATTCTCCCCTTGCACAAAGTAAATAAATTTCTTTCTCTTACTGATCTTCCAGTGAACCTTGTAGGGTGAAGAAAAGTTTCCTTTCATCCCCACAGTAATGAGCCTTTAAGGTCCTTTTGAGCCCATGACCTACAGGGTGAATTAGAGATGTTGTTTTTAGGGGTAAGTAGACCACTTTGATATCTTTGGTTTTGAACTCATAGGGTTCTGGGTAGCCAGAGGCATTGCCCAATTATCAAAAAACTTTGAAAGGCAGTCTCTTACTGGCAGGGTACTTCCTGACTCCAGCAACAAAGCATCAATGAAACCACTCCAGAAAAGGGGTTATCATTGTCCAGATCTGCTTGTTGTACATCCAAAATTGTCAGCTAATGTTTTATATTTTCTTTTCAAGGCTTGAGAGTTAGCAGCTTTATAGATTATGAAACTCCTGATTATAAACACACTGGATTTGTACAAAACAGTACAGTTAGCCTCTTCCTTCCTGCTTTAAATCCTGATGCTCTCTTTTTTTCCTTACTAATAAGTGTCCTTTGTGGCATTTTTTTTTTTTTTCCAGAATAAGGTACTTTCATCTGTATTAAAAACCTGTTCAGGGTGGCGCCTGGTGGCTCGGTGAATAGTGCGCCGACCCCATATACCGAGGGTAGCGGGTTCAAACCCGGCCTCGGCCAAACTGCAACCAAAAAATAGCTGGGTGTTGTGGCGGGCACCTGTAGTCCCAGCTACTTGGGAGGCTGAGACAAGAGAATCGCATAAGCCCAAAAGCTGGAGGTTGCTGTGAGCTGTGTGACGTCATGGCACTCTACTGAAGGTGGTAAAGTGAAACTCGGTCTCTACAAAAAAAAAAACAAAACAAAACCTGTTCAAGTGCTCACTTCGGCAGTACATATACTAAAATTGGAATGATACAGAGAAGATTAGCATGACTCCTGCATAAGGATGACACGCAAATTCGTGAAGAGTTCCATATTAAAAAAAAAAAAAAAAAAAACCCTGTTCAGTCAGGTATCTTCCTCCTCAATAATTTTCTTTTTTCCTTTTTATTTCTGGCTTTTTTTCCCCCCCACCCCCATTCTCTGTTGCCGAGGCTGGAGCAGTGGCATGACCATAACTCACTGTAATCTCAAACCCTTGGGTTTAAGCAATCCTCCTGCCTTAGCCTTTCAAGTAGCTGGATCTAAAGACACCTACCTCTGCAGCTTGCTAAGTTTTTAATTAGGTAGAGGTAGAGGTCTTTCTATGTTACCCAGGCTGGTGTTGAGCTCCTGACCTCCCAAAGTGCTGGGATTACAGGCATGAGCCACTACATCTGGCCTCCTTATTAATATCCTTAATAGTATCTGGGAACTTGTCTGCTGCCTCTTCATTGGTACAAACTGCTTCTCTTATTGTTATTTTTTTTTTTTTGCAGTTTTTGGCTGGGGCTAGGTTTGAACCCGCCACCTGTGGCTCACCTACTCCGTTGAACCACAGGTGCTGCCCTATTATTTTGACATTTTTAAAGCCATCCTTTGCTGGCTTTAAATCTTCCAGCTTTAGGTCATTCACCTTATTTGTGCTTTAATTTGTTATATAATAACTTCGCTTTTTCTCAAACCATATTAGAGTCTATAGGTATGTCTTCCTTATAGCAATCAATGGGGTGTGGTGGTGGCTCATGCCTATAATCCTAGCACTTTGGGAAGCTGAGGTGGGAGAATCACTTGAGCTCAAGGAATTTAAGACCAGCTTGAGAAAGAATGAAACTCCGTATCTACTAACACTAGAAAAATTAGCTGGGCATTGTTACATGTGCCTGTAGCATCCTAGCCACTTAGGAGGCTGGGGCAAGAGAATGGCTTGAGCTCAGGAGCTAGAAGTTGCAGTGAGCTGTGATGATGACACTGCACTCTAGCTAGGGAGACAGAACAAAACTCTGTCTCAAAAACAAATAAACAAACAAAAAACCCAAAAAACATAAACAAAAAGATTTCCTGCATTCTCAAGATGAGATAAAAAGATATTTCACAAAAAGTTTTTTTACTCTGTTGCCCTGGGTAAAGTGCCATGGTGTCAGCCTTAGCCTAGCTCATAGCAACTTCAAACTCCGGGGCTTAAGTTATACTCTTGCCTCAGCCTCCCAAATAGCTGGGACTACAGGTGCTCAACATAGTGCTCAGCTAATTTTTCTATTTTTAGTAGAGATGTGGTCTTCCCTTACTCAGGTGGGTCTTGAACTCTCAGCCTCAAGACATCCTCCTCGCTTGACCTCCCAGAGTGCTAGGATTATAGGCATAAGTCACTCTGCCCAACCCACTTTTTCTTCATTTTTAAAATAATTTTTGAGCTACACAGTTTGCAAGTTTTTCCAAATTGTCATAAATCACCAAAATTTTGCAATATATTTGTTGAAAAACATGCACATATAAGTATGGATCTATGTAGTTCAAACTCAAGTTGTTCAAGGATCAACTATATGTACACATGTCTGCACATTTGAGAAAAGAATATGCACACAGGAACAATAAACCAATGAGATTCATTACCTACAGGGTTTTAGTGGAGTGGAATGAAAAGATGAAAGTGGAGGGCAGTGCCTGTGGCTCAAAGGAGTAGGGCGCTGGCCGCATGTACCAGAGGTGGTGGGTTCAAACCTGGCCCCGGCCAAAAACTGCAAAAAGAATTAAAAAAATAAATAAAAGATGAAAGTGGAAGGCTGGGAGTGATGGGTCATGCCTCTAATCCTAGCACTCTGGGAGGCCGAAGTGGGTAGATTGCTTGAGCTCAGGAGTTTGAGACCAGCCTAAGCAAAATTGATACTAAAAATAAAAAAAACTGAGGTAAGAGGATCGCTTGTGCCCAAGAGTTGGAGGTTGCTGTGAGCTATGACCCCCAGCACTCTATCTTGGGTGACACCCTAAGACTCTGTCTCAAAAAAAGAAAAAGAAAAAAAAAAAAAAAGATGAAAATGGAGTGGGGAGAAAGGTCATTTATCTGAAAATAGTTTTTGTACAGATCTTACTTTTGGAACTGTGTTAATGTTTCATTTATACAAGTGATAAAAATATATATACTTGACAAAATTGGGAGACCCTAAAATTGAATACAAGCTGAAACAAATGAGGAAAATTATATTTCAGACTAAAAACAAGTCTAAACAAGTATTAAACGCTAATTAGTAGACTTCTTTTTCACAGAAATACAGGCTAGCCATTTCAGTATATTTTAGGACTAAGCAAATAATTAAACATATTATAGATAATATGAGCCAGATTTCTCACTGTGGGGAAAAAGGAAGTTTCAGATATGGAAAAGGAAAAGGATGAAATGTACTCTGTAGTGTTGAATTGGAATTGAATCAGTGTGAACTAACGGGATATATGTATATAGGTAGATATATAGAAACAGATATAGAGGTGTGTTTGCATATGTTCTATGTGTATATATAAAAACTTCATCTGTTTCTCAGCCTTGTTTTCTCAGAGCATAGAAGCAGTGATATACATGGAGCAATAAACACATCTAGATCTCAGTTTTAAACTCTGTTTTTTACTAAAACCAACTGGGCTTCTCAGAGAAATGGCTGATTCCAGGGTGAGGCAAGGAGAGAACAAGATGATCCTGGAATATCTAATTCTGTCAGAAAGGAAGGAAGTAATCACAGAATTATGTGAACATGTTAAAAGACCATAGAAGTCAGTTTGAAGGGCTTCTATGGCCAAATCTGGGATCATTTGAGCATAAAAATAAGTACTGATAGTAAAGGATTATAAACTGTTGAATAAAGTAAGAATCCATGACTCCACATTGATATAAAATAAATAAGAAGAAAAAGCTCATCCTTTTTGTAGAAGCTCCACTTAAAAAATGTAGATTAAATAATATAATTAAGAAAATGATCACTGTTTGGCAAAGCCATTATAATTATTGCTTCTGGCAAAATTATTAATAGATGCTGAAATTAGTGAATGGAAGTTTAAAGAGTAATGGTATATTCCCACAGCTTCAAAATCTCTTTCCACAAGATACTTATTCATTACAAAAGGTCACTTTACAGTGGAAAAACTTAGCAGATGCCACTTTAACCAAATAAAATTATGTCATCAGTAACTAGACTAATTGACAGCAAATACCTCCTGATATTATACGCTGACAAGTTAGCATCCTTTTTGATAATCCTGCAAAAGGGCATAACCCAAATCTAATCATGAGGAAACATCAGACAAAACCCAAATAACAGTACATTCTGCATAATAAAAATAACCTGTACAGCAGGTTCTCAAATAACATTGTTCCATTCAATGTCATTTTGCTTTATAAATTGGGAAAGGAAAAAAAATCAATTTTTGGCCAGCCACTGCCGATGTGTAGTCTTTACATCTGTGTGAGATTTCTCCTAGTACTCCAGTTCCTCCCACATCCCAAACGTGCTTGTTAGGTTCACTGGCAAATCTAGATGGTCCCAGTCTGAGTGACTATGAGAATGTGTGTGAACACATTCGATGATAGGATGGTGGCCTGTCCAGGAGGGTTCCTGCCTTGCACCCTCAGTTACCAGGATAGGCTGTTGACACCCATAATCCTGAACTGGAATAATTGAGTAAATAAATATCTTACTTGTTTTTATTAGTCTTTCTTAAATGTATGTAGAGGTCATTTATTACATTATTTAATATTAGAGGTGGTTTGGGTCTTTGGTGGTGTTTTTATGACCAGAAATATGCTATAAGAACTTAGCTCTTATTTATACCAATTAATTTATATTTATTTATTTATTATTTATATACCAATTAATTTATTATTGGATTCCTTATGTGCAGTTTCACTTAAGTTCCAATTGCTAAGAACAGGAGATGTTGAAGGAGGACTTACTCTACTCTTTAAAAATGTCAGTGTTGCCAGGCCAAGACAGGTAGATCCCTGAGCTTAGGAATTCGAGACCAGCCTGAATAAGAGCAAGACCCCATCTCTAAATATAGCTGGGCATTGTGGTGGAACCCTATAGTTCTAGCTACTTGGGAGGCAAGAGGATTGCTTGAGCCTAAGAGTTTGAAGTTACTGTGAGCTATGACACCACAGCACTCTACTGAGGGTAGCAAAGTGAGACTCTATCTCAAAAAAAAAAAAAAAGTTATGAAATAGAAGAGAAGACAACAATCCAAGATGGTGGCCGAGTAACAGCTTCCCTGCAACAGGGCATGGTGAGTCTGGGGAGATAAGACTCCAAGCATCTCTGGCTGGTGGCATCTGCCTATAATCATCCCTTTGAGGATACAGGGAGTCAGCAAGGGACTTCTGGACCCCCAGAGGAGGACAAAAACAGTGGAAAACTGGCAAGTGGTTGCGTGTGTTGGATCAACCTAATCCCACCAGCAGCTGTAAGTACAAGCAGCAGTGAGACTGCAAAACGGAAAGGCCTTACCTGTGAACTGTTTCGGTGTTTTTGGACTTGGCACTCAGTTGAACTGCCTTGGGGAGAGTGTGAGCAGGAGTGTGGATAACTTTGGGCATTGTCTAGGGCCCCAGACTGATCCACTGAGCTGGACACAGCTAATAGTGAGTTTGGCTGTGGGCTGCAGGGAGCCATTGTGAGAGAACTGCCCCGGCAAGCTCCACCCTCAGAGTCGCAGAGCAAGGATCGGGCGGGAGCTAGTAACCTAGTGACTGAGGAGCCTAAAGGCGAGGACTGAGCTGCCTTACAGCCTTAACCCTCAGGGGCAGAGTGAGACCGGTTTTGGCACACTGGAGTCTCAGCCTATTGCCCTGGGTAGAGTGCCGTGGCGTCACAGCTCATAGCAACCTCAAACTTCTGGACTTGGCCCCGCCCAGACCTCCATAAGAGCTGCGCCACGACCCCCGACCTGCGCCCCATGCCCTGACCAGGAACTGCGGGAGTCACGCAACCCCGCATCCTCCCTCCTGTACCCCCTGCCTCCACACCAGCCCGCTCATCTGGCCAGGGACTCTGGTAGCCATGTGCCCTCCGGAGCCCTCCTTGCCTCTGCGCAGAGCCGTTCTCCTGGCCAGAGACTGCTGGAGCCTTGGGCTCTCTGTGCCAAAGTCACTGAGCACCAGGCACTCTCAGATCTGTGTGCACCACCTTCCGCCCTGTTCCTGGATCCAGGTGTGTCACACTCTGGAGCTGCTTCCACAACCAGAACTCCCTGGCTGGGGCAGCCCCAGAATGAACTACACAGGGTCACTGCCTACAAAGATCCAGCAACAATAGAGTGATCCTGCTGGGGTCTAATCTTGGA
>CAUYPK010020589.1:0-44634 GCA_963574355.1 Loris lydekkerianus | reverse complement strand
GATTTATAAACATTTATTTACAAGACTTTACTGCCTTAAATGGGGTTTTCACTTAATTAAATGTGCCATTAAATATTGTGGGTTAAATAGTTCAGTGGAATACAGTTCAGTTCAGCAGCCTACCTCTTCAGCTCAGCCGCGACTTGTGGACTGAGCTGAAGCACCGCCCCCTCAAGCAGACGGCAGAAGACGACTGGAGACTATGTGCATTTGATTAGGTGCACGTGCACCGAATCAAATAACCTGTATGACCCGAGTATAAGCTGAGTTCGGGGTTTTTGGCACAAAAACTCGGCTTATACTCAAGTATATACAGTAACCTGTATGACCCAAGTATAAGCCAAGTTCAGGTTTTTTGGCACAAATTTTGTGCCGAAAAAACTCGGCTTATACTCAACTATATGTGGTATTATAACACACATTTCATCACATTTTAATTTTCATTTTACATGTACCCCTGTACCATGAATTCCTTGATGGGATTTTTCACTCTGAGGCTTCATTATGAGTATGGCCCCTAATAAATATTTTTGAAGGAATGAAGGATGGGTGACTAACTTATGAAATGAATGACCTTATTTCTCCAAGATCTATTTAACCAATTCATTTCAAGGCTCAAATCTCAAGCTGGGAAGCTATGGGATGGAAAAGGAAGGCATGCATACATGCATTTCTGAAACAGGATCCACACTGCAACACGTGGATTATAAACCCTGATGTACATGGAGGACATCTTAGATGTCAGCTGGCTACTTTGTGTTGATCTTATTTCAGCCTTACAACATTTCAATTATTAAGGAAATAGGAATCTCACTTTGCAGATTTAAGTTACAGAGAAGCTATCTAAACTTATGAAAAAAATTATGGAATTAGAGTCCAAATTCTAGTTGGTCTGACTTCAAAACTTGAACTCATTTTGCCAATCAGAAATTGGATAGTAGGCTGGGCACGATGGCACACTCTTGTAATCTTAGCACTTTGTGCAGCTGAGGGGGGTGAATTACTTGAGCTAAGAAGTTCAAGACCAGTCTGAGCAATACTGAGACCCCGTCTCTACTAAAAATTGAAAAAACTGAGACAAGAGGATCACTTGAGCCCAAGAACTTGAGGTTGCTGTGAGCTATAATGCCATGGCACTCTGGTCAGGGTGCCAGAATGAGACTGTCTCAAAAACAAAAAAGAAAAAAAGAACAAAAGAAAACAAAAAAAAAAAAAAAAAAAGAAAGAAAGAAAGAAAAGAAATTGGATAGTATTGGAACTATGCCAGGTGGGAAAATCAAGAAGAAATAGAACCAAAAAGTTAGCTAATGAAATTCTCGAGAGGGACATCACCAGAATGAGAAAACTTATCAGATAACCACAATGGTGAATATAAGCTCAGTTTATTGTTGGAAAGGAAGTGTGATATTTTCTGAGAGGACCATAGCCTTTAAAAAAAACAAAAACAAAACTGTGGGCTATTATAGTAGGTGCTGTTTCAGATACTGCCAAGGCAAATGAACTCACATAAAATGAGATGAGAAAACTGAGGACTAGAAAGAAGAAACGATTTACTCATGGTCACACAGCAAGTTGGCAAGGGAGCCAGGACAAAAAAAGAGGTGCGTGAGTTCTCCCTCTTGTTACTGCCCCTCGCTGCTTCCTGCTATTTTATTTCATTCCCTCCTAGTCAGTCCTCCTTTCTCATTTGCTTCAATTCCATAACAAAACATACACTTGGCTTTGTAACAAGCTTTGTGGCAAGCACTGGAGAGGCAAAGGTAGGAGCACAGAGGCTGCGTTTGGCAAAGCACTTGTCTCTGCCTCTCCCCAGACAATGGATGGCCTCCTCCCAGAGGGCAGACAGAGGTCAGGGCCCGGCTGCCTGTGGCCCTCACGCTTGGCGCTCCTCGTGACGTGATGGCATTCTGAGGCTCGGTGTCACATTCTGCAGAGCCCACTGACACACAGTGCACAGAAAATGGACGAGAATGATTATGAAGAGGGAGAAAATGTCCAGATGTTAGTAGCTCATAATGTTTTAATTTAGAGTAGTGCTTTCTCCCGACACTATCACCAAAGGTTTGTCTTTGGTTTATTTGAGTTATCACAACAGTGACGATGGAGTTAAATGCAGCCTTTGAAAAGGAGGTTTTTGCTTGTTTCATTTATATTCTACTGTTCTTTCATGAAACATTTCTAAATATCCATGGGGCCCAATTCTTACAAAAATAAATCAGATAAACCTAAGGCTCTTGCCAAGTCAAATATCTACAGTTTCTGGCAATTATGTAATTTTCAACTCTGCGGCAGTGACTATGGCTGATAAGTCAATCGTCAGAAAGAGAAATGTTCCAGAACAATCTCTATTAGTGTGTCCTTCACTGAGATATGCAAAGTCTTTTTTTAAACGCAGAGTTGTAACTTTTTTCTTTGGTCCCTAGTGAATGGCTTCTCATCATAACAATTTATATCTGGATAATGTCATAGTAAAATGTGAAAATGGTAAATTAAAACCAATGAAATTGGGTTCTGCTGTTATTAATAAAAACTGCTCTGGTTTTCACCATCTTGTTATGATGGCACTGTCTTACAGTACGACTTTGCAGTAATGCCTTTCTGGCATGACAATTTGATTTGGCCCAGACAAAAGCAATATTTAGAAAATTAGTCTGTGGAACATCACTGTGAAGAAGGAACTTGAGAATCATGTGCTAATTTAAATACCTCTTTAAAGTTGAGGTTAAACACATTATTGATTAGAAAGTGCTTTTATGGAGAGAAGAACTCTGCCGTTCCTTAGGAGTGGTATAAAATAAACAAAGTGAAAATACCTGCAGGCTTTTCTTTTTCCTCCAGAGTCACATATCCATTTGGTATACACTTACATTGTTAAAATTTGTTATATTAAAAATATTACTTTTAAATCACAATTTTTGCCCATATTTGATGAACTTGATGCATAATTCGGGTACAACTTGACTCATGCTTCTTTCCTGTGACTGAACAGCAGGAGCCAAGCGTGCTGTGTGTTTTTGCTGGTTGCTGTCTTTGCTAAGCTATAAAACCTCCTTGCTAGGTTGAAGCTTGTGCGATCTATGCCCCTGCTTCATAGACTAGTGCTTGACACTTAGTACATCTCAGAGGAGGTTTGTTGAATGGATGAAGTTAAGTTACCATCAGAATTCAAGGAGTGTTTCTACTGGAACAATTTTGGCCAGCACTCATCTTCTACCTCGTTCTACCTAACCGCTGCATTTGACTCAGACGTTCACGTCTTCTCTGGGTCACTTTCTACACTTGGCTTACTGGGCAATTGCCTTTGATTCTCCCCTAAAGCACTGACTGTTCCTTTTGTGTGTTCTTTCCAGGACCCTTTTCCTGCTCCTTGCTTTTAAAAGATGAGTTAGCCCAAGGACCCGTCCACTGGTTTCTCCTGTTTTTGTGTGTTCACTTTCTGTGTGACTATGCAGGACTGGCTTTAGGTGACATCTATGCATCTCTAGGCTTATACTCTCTCTCTTTACTCTCAAAAGTTCAATTTCCTGTATAATATTTATACCTGAATGTTAAAGTAACATTTCACATTTAAGAAGTTGAAAAGAGAATTTTTGATATCTAGCACCATCTGTATCCCCAAACTTGGATCATCCCCAAAATTGCTCAGCTAAGTAAATGGCATTTCTATTGACTCAGTCTTTCAAGTCAAAAACTCTGACACTAACCTCCCCACCCCATTTCTTTTATACAAATCTATCCACAAATTATCTTAGCTCTACCTTCAGAATATATCCAGAATCCCACCAATACTTTCCTTTCTCTATTTCTATTGTTTTACTTATGTCCATGATTAGCTCTGAATTAATACAATAACTTCCCGATATCATCTCACTATTTCTTAATTCTACTCTTGCCCCTATCACTGAGCTTCTTCTTGCAGTAACCAGAGTGATCCTTCTAATGCATGAACGATGCTATGCCATGTCTCTTCCGTACTCCTTTCAATGAATGATCGTCACACTTGGAGTAAGAGGGGTTTGCCACCTTCTGTACAGACTGATCTCTGGTGATCTCCTGGATCACCGCTGGAGGCCCTTTGCCTCCTATTCTCCCTACTGCTCCCTGTAAACAATGTCTCTATCTCAACACCTGGTTCCTTCCTGTTTGCTTTTTCTGAAAGCTCTACTTTTAAGAGTCTGCTGAGCTCTTTTCCATTTTGTTCACTGATGCAAGGGTGCAGCTGGGGCTGGTCTCAGTGGGGGAAGATTGCTGGGCTCCCACATATTTCATTTAGAATTAGTTTGGAAATGAGGACGCTTGGATTCCCTGCTGCTCTTGTTTTATCTGGGACTGTACAACAGGGATGGGGACAGGAAAAGGTCTGCAAAGGTAATTATCATGTGGTCTACACAGCAAGTTTGAAAAGCGTGGAATCTCTTTAAGTGTCCTCCCTGGGAGTGATTCCCTCTGAATTAGAAAGTTCTAGTTTTAGCTTGATGAACTGGTTTCTTGTTAATTCGATTGTTTTAGCCCCTGCTGGAACCAGAATAATGTATATTCAGAGCAGCGAATGTGACTTTTTGAAACAATAGCATGAATAAGGTCGTCAGATTGAGCAAGTAAAAATACAAGATGGCCAGTTAAGTTGGCATTTCAGATAAATAATAAATGATATACAGCATGTTTGTAATGGGACATTTGGAAAATGCATAAGATAAAATATGCCTGTAATGATTCTTATTTATAATACATTTTTCTTATGGAAAAACTTAAAAAATATTTTAGAATTATGCTATAATGTAACTTTGTTGCCTTAAAAATTATCATTACAACATGAGCATTTTATGTTTAATTAAAAGCATTTATAAAACATAATGGAGATATAATATTCTTTTCCCTTATTGTTTTGATTTTTTTCCCCCTGTTCTAATGTTTAGATGAGGACATTTATACATAATTGTTTTCATCACTGAATATTTTCTTTGGGTACATTTCTGGAAGTACAGTTACTTAATCTAAAGATCACACCTATGGTGCATAATGCAAAGGTACCTGTCGGATCTATTAAGTATAGAGTATAAATGTCTTACCACAATAATTAAGTAAATGAGACAAGGTATATATTAACCAGTGTGATGCAAATGCTCCTAATTCTATATGAAATCAGTACACTGTACCCCATAAATGCATTAATGTATACATGAAAAAAAAAAGACAAAAACAAACAAGCAAACAAACAAAAAAATCAAAATACTTTTAAGGCATGAGGTATTTGCTGCCAGTACTATCACGTGGACACCTCCACTCTTCATGCTTTATGTTTCAGGGTTTTGGCCGGAGGCCTTTTTTGTCCTTGTTTCTGCTCACTCTTTCCACTAGGGATAGCTGTGACTTATATGATGGTAAATTTAGAAGCAGGAAGTTTGGTTTAGTTTCTTTTGGGCTTTATTTCTTTCAGATCTATCCATCCCATAGCAGGTGCCTCTGATTCCTCTACCACGTGAAGATTCCCAGTATAGACTCTGCTGGCTAGCTGGGCTGCAGTAGTTCATTCTGCTAATGGATAAATTGAAAATTGAAGAAAATATTAGGAAACCCACTGCAACTATTCATCTAATTCACATCCTCCCATCTAGTCATTCAAGTAATACATTTAATGTTTAGTTCTTACCTTTCTGACATATGTATCCAATTCTCAACCCAAACTCAGATTGGGAAGAGTACAACTAATTGTCATAAAGTAAAATCCCATTGCCCTGGAAAAAACTGAACACAGGTAGAAGCAGTGGCATTGAGAGAACAAAGTAACATGGGGAGAGAAAGGTTTCGGGTGCTGTCAGCATTGCCTTACTGCACTGCAGGTTTTGTTGTATGGGTCTTGAAGTCTTTGACCTTCAAGCTTGGCAGTTTGGATGGAGTATATTGTAGTTGTGCAGCTGGGATTCCTCTAAGCCAGTGGTTCTCAACTTTCCTAATGCCACAGTGTACTTTAATTGTTAAAAAGGAGTCTCAGCCCACAGAAGCTTTGGTAAAAATGAGCTGTGTGGTTCTCTATGTCTCACCTTGATGTGATTTACAAAAGATTGGTTTGAGTGAAATGGTTCCTGAGAAAGTGTCTCTTAGTTTCTGCAAAAGATCACTTTAGAATCAGTGTCTAGGACCTTTAACTATTTTCTGATACATGTTTGTTTTCCTCCTTCTCTGTAATGGGGATTTTTAGCGTGGCCAGCAGGACAGTACTGAACAATTCAAAGACAGGTAAGTTCTGTGATGAGTAGACAACATCAATAGGTGAGTTTCATCAGCTCGATCTTGTGGAGTTCTAGAGATAAAACACATTTTGCCAGAGTTTTTACTTCCCAACTCTTTATTTTATTTTATTTTATTTTATTTTTAGAGACAGAGTCTCTAAAAAACCTAATTTATGTCACCTTCGGCAGAGTGCTATGACATCATAGCTCACAGCAACCTCCAGCTCCGGGGCTTAGGCGATTCTCTTGCCTCCGCCTCCTGTATTCTTTCCTTCTTTTTAGGCGCCCTATTTAGTACTCCCAACTCAGGAGCACCATCTCAGTTTATAGGCATCTCACTATCCAAGATATAAGAAAAAAATTCATCTCTTTCATCTTCTTCCATAGGGTAGATGTAGTTTTTGGCATGTCTTCAGTTTTGACAAACCTCAAAATAGCATTTCCTGATACTAAGTTTCATTGAGATCTGTCAGTAGACCTCCACCTTCTTCAGGGTTTAGCTGACAGAGCATCTACCTGGTCTAAGGGATGGTGACACACCTCAGGGAGATGACTCTCCTCACTCAGAGCTCTGAGTTTCTTCCTGAAAAGCAAAAGCTTAGTCTGATAGAGAACAAAATTGCCCCATTCAATAGAACTTATTTCAGATGTTCTGAGCTAAACTGTGTCCTAATAAAATTCATATTTTGAAGCTCTCACCCTCAGTACCTCAAAACTTTTGTTTTTGGAGACCTTTTAAAAGGTAATTAATGTAAACTTATGTTATTAGGGTGGGTCCTTATCCAGTCTGACTGCTGCCCTTACAAGAACAGATTAGGACACGCACAGACGCGGGGGAAGACCATGTGAGGACACAGGAGACGTCTATCTGTGAGCCAAGCAGAGGTCTCAGAAGAAAACAAAACCATAGACATCTTGATCTCAGACTCGCAGCCTCTAGAATTATGAAAAAATAAATCTCTGTTGTTCAAGACCCCCAGGCTGGGGTCCTTTGTTTCGACAGCCCTACCAATCCAAGACATGTGAATGGAGGCAGAAGGTGGGGTAATTGTACAATTGTGTGCTAAATTGGGCAGCTTCTAGGATGGCAAGCTCAGGGAAGCGAGGCTTTATTCTGAGTGTTGGGAGCCTGTGGGTGTGGTGGGTGTGGTGTCGCAGGAGCCCTTTCTGAAGAACTGGGCATCTCCCAGTGGCAGCTCCTTGTCCTCAGTCTTGTACTTCCCTGACTTGCATTTCAATCTGCTGCAAACTCATTATAACCATCCCTCCTGCTGCCTTTCCTGGTAGGGGAAACCACTGACTGCAGGGGTGACTGTTTTCTAACTGTGCCACCTACTGATCCCTTCTCTGTAAATTCATGCTTAATCACCTGCTACTCAGTGAAATGCTGAATTGTTCAAATAAACATTGCTGGGAGAGCTAAGATCAACAACTTAGGCCTGTGTGTTAGCAGTCACCTCCAAAAGAGAGTGGGGAGGCCCAGGCTTCTGGTCTCAGCTCTGCTGTCACTGTCTTCAACAGTCCACTGCTTCCACATATCATCTACCCTAATCCTTGGATAGGTTAGGTATTTCACCTCTGGAGTTCCTGTATGTGCATGCTGTGCTTAATTCTAACCTACTATTTACCATATGATATGGTGAATGTTTATTTGAAAATCTCCTTCATTAACTAAGTTGCCAGCTTCTTTAACTTATGGGGCATATCTGATTCATTTCTGCATCACTGGGGTCCATCACAGTGTATGTCACTGAGTAGGTGCCAAAAATTAAGCCTTGACATAGCTCTTCATTCAAAGAAAAATGATGTTTGCATAGCATTTACACCACTGGCTTTCCTGGTTCTCAGGCACAAGGGCTTTGTAAGATCTATGTAAAATCTATGTAAGACCTTTTTCTGGGGGTTGCTCCTATGCAACAAACATATCGATAGATCAGGTTTCAAGGATAAAATGTGCCGGGTGCTGTATAGGGTTTCAAGGATACAGTGGTGAATCTGAGTCAATCATTGATCACCCCAGGAGCTTCCAGTCTATCAGAAAGAGAAGACAAGAACATGGATGGCAGTAACACAGTGATTGCCCGGAGACCTGAGAGTCCGGAGGTAAGAAGATAAGAGTGAAATTTATAAGGGGAAGCAAGAGAAAGGCTTCCTGGAGAAGGCAATAATGGGGTGGTTGAATGGGTGGTATATAGGATTGCTAGGGCTTGCATAACAAGGCTCCACAAATTGAGTACTCTAAAAATAAAGAAAGTTATTGTCTCATTGTTCTGGAGCTACAAGGCTGAGATCAAGGAGTTGGCAGAGTTAGTTCCTTCTGGGGGCTGTGAGAATCTGTTATCCTCTTGCCTGGCTTCTGGTGGTTTGCTGGCCATCTTCAGCAGTTCGTGATTTTTGTGGAAGCATCACCCCAATCTCTGCTTTCATTTTCACATAGCGTTGTTTTCTGTGTGCATCTCTCTGTGACTGAACTTCTCCCTTTTTAAGGATACCAGTCCTTGCACTAGGAGGTCACCTTACTTCAGGATGGCCATATCTTGACTAATAGCATCTGCAACTACCTTATTTCCAAATAAAATCACATTCTGGGGTAGTGGAGATTAAAACTTCAATATAAGGTTTTTTTACTTTTTGTATTCCCCTTTATGATGTCACATTTTATATGTCAACTTCACTGGACTAAGGAATGACCAGATGGGCTGTAAAATGTTATTTCTGTGTGTGTCTATGAGGGTGTTTTTGAAAGAGATTTGCTTGTGACTTTGTTAGGCTGAATAAAGAAGATCCATTCTCACTATGTGTGTGTTGGGGGGGAGGCGGCGCCTAATCCAATCTGTTGAGGGCCTGAGTGGAACAAAAAGGGGGAGAAGGGAGAAATAACTCTCTGCTTGAGCTGGGACATCCATCTCCTGCCTCTGGACATTGAAGCTTCTGGTCTTGTGTCTTTCCCACTTAGACTGGAATTTACACCATTGCCCTTTCTGGGTCTCAGGCATTTGGTTTGGACTGGAACCTACACCGCTGGTTTTGTGAGCCTTCATCTGCTAGTCTTGCAGCTGGCACATTGTGGGACTTCTCAGCTTCTGTAATCGCATGAGCCAATCCCTCAAAATAAATTTTCTTTTCTGTATCTACATACATGCTGCTGGTCCTGTTTCTCTAGAGAACACTGACTAATATGTGCACACACTATTGTTTCCTTCACTTACTGTCTACTCCTTTCCTGAAGTAAGCTCCGAGCTTCTTAGAGGCAGGATCTGTACTTTCTCATCTTTTTAGACTGTGCAGCTGAATAGATAGATACTAAGAAAACATTCAGTAGATCCCTCCAGAGATCTCTGAATGAAATATGAGATTTTGTAGACAATGAAAGGGAGCTTAGTGTAGTGGATATAGCATGCTCTGGAATTTGGACAGCGCTGGGTTGTGGCCCATCATTTCCTGCAAGTCAATGGGGCAGGTCACTTCTGAACTTTTTTAAACCTTAGTTTCCTCTTTTGTGGAGTGAGGCTAATATTGGCCAGAAATAGGATAGCTTTATTAATCATGGTGACAGAGGTCCAAAGCACAAGTGTGAGAGGTATCACAGGTAACCTGTGGCAGGCCAGAGCTCTATTCATGCCCAAGATTGACCTGAGGCAAATATTTATTAATACATTTAGAACTGGGGCGGCACCTGTAGCTCAAAGGAGTAGGGCGCCAGCCCCATATGCCAGAGGTGGCAGGTTCAAACCCAGCCCCGGCCAAAAACTGCAAAATAATAATAATAATAATAATAACAACAACAACAACAACAACAATACATTTAGACCTGTTTAGATCCAGGTCTAAGATCTCCCTTAGCAAACCAAACAATGGGTCTTGTTAATTTGCATGTTTATAAATATTAATAATTGATTCTGTTGTGCAACCAAATTTGGAAACCATTGTTCTGGACTATTCTTCCTGGTCTCAGAATCTTTCATAAGATAATGGGCTGTGTGGATTTTTGGTAGAGACTCATAGTATATACCCATCTAAAAAACATAAAACCTGGTAATCACAGTTTGCCTCCTAGGGTTTACATTTTATGAAATAAGATTTGGAACTACTATACAAAATATTTCAGATTTCAATAAATTTGTATTTGATCAATTTATATATTTAACTATACTGAACATAATAAAATAGGTAGAGAAGCAAATAAACACAAAACAAAAAAACTAAAACTAAATTTATATTAAAAAGATATTGTATAGCATGATTATAATGATATACTGTATTTTTGTAAATTGCTAAGAGAGTAGATTTTTTAGTGTTCTCACAAAAAAACATTGGTAAGTATGTCAGAGACTTAACCTATTAGCTCAAGTTAGCCATATGTAACAATATGTTGTACATAATAAATAAATACAATTTTTACAAAAATCCATAAGTTTCTCACTAATTTGAATTAAAATTTTCTGTAACTATTTGCAGCTTAATAATTTTCCTAGATAAAATATGGACTTTTTACTTTATTAGCCTTTATTTTTTATTGTCTAGTAGATGCAACTACTTGTATGACTTGTTGATTCCTTAATTTCAGCAAGATTTCTTGCCTTGTTTCTACCCTGGATGGTTATCTCCAAAGTAAGTGCAACACTTTGCTAAAGAATAATGATTTCTTTTCTGTTGGTTATGTCTCTTCTGACACATCTTTCCCAAAACTAAAAACTTTACTCTGGTTTGGATTCCTCCTTCATCTCCATCATCCAAATAGACATTTGTGTTAAAAGACCTTTTCACTACCCCAATAAACAATATCCAAATAGGCACCCTGGCAATTCTTCCCTCATGTGTTTTCAAGGCTACGTCTCTTCCCTGTCACCTGCCTTTTCATTGTCACCCATTCTTGCCTCTGCCATTATCTGGGTGACTTGTTTATCGGGGACTAAATTGCATCCCCTCAAGATTCATAAGTAAAAGCCTCAATCCCTTACATGATCTTATGTGGAGAGAGGGCCTTTAGGGAGGCATCTGAGGTTAGATGTGGTTATAAAAATAGGGCTTTAATTCAAGGAGACTTTTGTCTGTTTGACAACAGGAAGAGATCTCAAATCTCTCTCTTTTTCTCTGCACCTGTGCACAGTGGAAAGCCCATGTGAGGACAAAGCAAGTAGGTATCACTTGAAAGCCCAGGAGTGAGGCCTCATCAGAAACCCACCTGTAGAGGAATGAACACCAGACTTGCAAGGACAGTTACTGATTCTTATCACATTAAAAGGAAACGCTGAGAATAGGACAGTCTCCTGGCAAGCCTAGAGATGTTTTGTGACTTAGGGGCAAACCCCCAAGTTCCAGAATGAGATAAGATCAGTCACTCATTAGCAAGCAGATGTTAAACATTGATGCTTGGTGCTTCTTCCTGGGGGTTGTGGGGAAAAAAAACATGAGGAAAGAGCATGTGGGGAAAAGCACGTGGTAATTCTTAACACGCAGCCCTCATACGTCGTTACTTTAACTCTCCACACCTGTTGTGTATCACCTTAATAAATAGCCATTGTGGAGGGGGCTTAGGGCTCTCCTGCACCTCTGATTAGCCCACCTCTTGCAAGCTAGCACTTCAATCCGGGTCCTGCCTGGTTCTTTCATGTGGCACTGGGAGGTGTAGCGTCCCTGGTGGTGATACCCACCTAGCTGGCACCTTAACTTTGTACCTCCTCTTTCCAAAATGGTAAGAAAATAACATTTCTATGGTTTAAGTGACCCAGATGGTGATGTTTTGCTATGACAGCCTGAGCTGAGTAACTCAGTCTGTCACTGTATGCTTGAAGGATCAGCTTCCCTCTTTGAAGATCATCCTGCACAGGTGTATGCAGTCAACATAGATATTATGTTCTCTTTCTGTTGTTGTAGAGAATTTATCGCAAACTTAGTGGCATAAAGAATACACACTGATTATCTCACAGCTTCATGGTCAAGAATGTGGAAACAGCTGAACTAGGTTCTCTACTTAGAGTCTCACAACGGTGCAGTTGAGGTGTTGGCTGGACCTACAGTCACATCTGAGGTAAGCAGTCCCTTTTCAAAGCTCACGTGACTGTTGGCAGAATTTTATTCCTTGCAACTGCAGAACTCACCGTGGCTCTTTCAAGCTCACAAAAAGAATATCAGAAGCTACCAGACTCTTTTAAAGAGCTAGTCTGATTAGGTCAGGACCATCAAGTATAACATTAAGGTCCTTAATTACATATGTAAAGTCTGTTAACATTTGAAATCTATCATGTGCAAAAGTCCTCACCAAACTTAACGGGAAGGACATTATATAGGATGTGACACTAGGGATCTGGTGAGATTTTGGAGGACCATCCTAGATTTCTGTCTACCATAGAAATGATTATTTGACTATTATTTAGTGCTAATGGCTATGCACTAAGGTTTGATATAGGGAGTCCGTGCTGACCTCAGAATGAAAAATGAAAATATGGCATCACATGTCAATAGCATAGGAGTGGTACAGACAGAGAACTGGGAGCAGTTCTAAGAAGCTCTCTGATGGCCAGACTAAAGCTTCTTGAACAAAATCAACTGGACATATCAATAGGAGCTGGATTTAATCTGTCAAAAGAATACATGTACTGTCAGTGTATATTATTTTACTTTATACTGTGTACTTTTTATTTATAACATTTTCCCTTTAGTTGAATTAAATGTTACTAAATATTCATTTACTGTAATATTTTTGATTGCTTGCTTACAATGCACTAGCCTTGATAATGCAGGCTTTTTTAACCTGTTACCTGATTTGGATTTGCAAGGTTGTATTGGAGAGTAAGTAGCAAAGCAAGGGATAAGTATATATAGTTAGCCTTTACCTATTTAGCCATTAATTCATCAAGCAAGCTGGTCATTTTATCTTTCCAGTTAAAATGATTTATTTAAGTTGAATGTTTAGATGGAATGTTTTATAAGGACCTTGTGACTGACTTCCTTACCCAGATTTTTTGACATTCCAGGATAAGCTAGATCTCCTCTCAAAATACATTCCTATAGTATGTATACCTTTATTTTTAGATCTGTCATCTAACTTATAATTACTTGCTACTCA
Source organism: Loris lydekkerianus (assembly GCA_963574355.1). Lineage (NCBI taxonomy): Eukaryota > Metazoa > Chordata > Mammalia > Primates > Lorisidae > Loris > Loris lydekkerianus. Next base: position 31,335 of record CAUYPK010020589.1, on the reverse strand, counting down.
TTTATACCCCTAGATTATGAAGTATACATAGTCACGGTCATGGTTGACACTTTGTCCACCATAGATCTCAGCACTTGACCTAGTGCTTGACAAATAGTAGGTGAATATTGACCAAATGAACAATAACTTATAATCCTGTCAAATAAATGTGTTTATAACTATACATTGGACAAGAGAGATAGGGAAGTGTGGGTTTGCTGAGCTAAGGAATTACTTAAGATAAAGCAGATTTTATGCCCTAAGTGGCATTTTATGTGTATTTATAGCTTAATATTTTTGTGTATTTATAGCTTAATATTCTCCAATATCAACAGTTTGCAACCTGAAAAAAAAAAAGACTATAATCAGATGATTCATTTATAATTCTCTTTAATTTGGAAACAAAAACATTTCCCCATGAATCCATCATATATGAAAATTGATTAGATTTTTAAGATAATTCAAGAGCAGTCATTAATATATATTCTACTAAGAATATTATATAAATGTTTACTTGGTTTGGTTTTTATTGTTTGAAAATTGATTATATGTAATCTCTTCTTCATGCTATCTAGATATTCTAATATAGTAATTATACTTACCAGTTTCTCATTCATAAATAAAACTTCTGTAATTTACATCACAATGATTAGCATACAATTATAATCCTTTTCTATATCTTTTGGGAATAAATGTGCCAACTTCTATTTTAAACCTTCATTTAGTATTAAAATTAGACTAAGTTGTTCAAATCATGTGGTTTTTATCTTGAATAAATATTGCTAAACTTTCATTGAACAAACTGGCTTAACTACAGTTTTGGGAAGTCCTCAGAATCTTTTCCTTCCCCTTAATTTGTCAGATCCAAGTTCGTTTTCATTTTCTCCCTTTGCATATTGTTTTATTAGGTATCTCTTTTCCCAGATATTTAAGTTAATCTTTATTGTAGCAGCCTCTTTTAAAGCAGCAGTTCTATGTTTTCATATTCAGAGAGATTAAATATATGTGCAGTGTAAATTTAGTCTCATGTCAAATTATTACTAGACTCTTTCAGTTTTGGGATTGTGAAGAAACTCTTCAAATTATTCTATTCTAACATATTCACCTAACAGGTGAGGAAAATGAAGTTCAGAAAAGGTGAATAATGTGCCCAAGTCTTACGATAAGTCAAATCTGGGACATAACCAGAACTCTGATGTCTTAACTATTCAGTGACTTTTTTGATACATGATGCTACCTTGTATATCCCTTTGCTTTCTTTTCAATTCTGGGCTAGACATCTTTTCTATGCCCCAAGAAGACTTTCATGTAGTTTTATGCAAATTTCATAACTTAAAACATAGTCAACTAAATACCCCAAAGGGCTTAGGAAACACATTAGATGAAAAGAGAAATACAAATATGTATTGTCTCTCATACTTTAAGATGATTAACTTGTAGTAATGTTTTTTATAAGTCAGTAGATATTAAGAACTAATTAATTGGCCCGTGGACTCTGAGATGTGATATAGCACAGAATTTGTTTCTATAGCCAACTACCCTGAACAAGTGGAAAAGATTCATGACCACGTTATTTACCTGTTCATGTTTACCTGTGTAGAACATACTTTTTAAAGAGCAGGTAAATGTAGCCGTGTAGGTTTTGGTAGTTCCAAACAGTGGAGATTGCTTAGATTGTAATCATTCATTCAACAAACATTGAGTTCCTATGGTCTAGATGACAGGTTTGATCCCTGCCCTCGAGATGTTCATAATTTAAGGTATGAAAGGAAAATGGAATAGAGAGAAGGTTAGAGAGGAAACTCTAGGAATAACTGGTCCCTTTCTGTAATGCGAGGAAGACCCAGCACTCTGGAGTGATTTCCTCCACTCTTCATGTCCCCACCAATCTGAGGTTATTGTTCCCGTGCCATTTCTCTCTTCACTGCCCACTGTCCTTGCTGTTCCCTGATTACTCTCATCCTTTCCAACCTTGTTGTAACTCTGAAACTATTTATTGTAATTGTTCCTTGGAAGAACTTGAGGTACTGTGCTGAGAACCTCTGTATTTTCCCAGGCAAGTACTGTAAAAATTGCACATAAACAAGAATTATTGTTTCAGACAAACTTATCCAAGACAAATCGTCCATGCTACCAATTTCTGGCACAGCCCTTTTACTAACCATCCATCTTATTCATTTTAAGGCTCAAGCACTTTTCTTACCTCATGCTCTTTCCTTCCCTCCTCATTTTCTGATGTTTCCAGTTCTTGCCAAATGTTTTTTGACTACAGGCTGTGTAGGTTACTACTTGGCCTATCTGTGATGGTGTCCACAGTCAGGCTGGGATTCCTGCTCAGCACTGAAGCTCTAATGGGAGGTGGACACCAATACATTGAAGAGTTGTGCTGTTGACACAACTGTCACTCAGACCTCACTTACCTGGTTAAAGCATTTACATCTATTTGTCTTTGGTGAAGTAATTATTTGTTTTATCAAAGGCAGTGAGGGGCATGGGTAAAAGGCTGGGGGTCTTATAAGTCAGACCTGAGCAATGGCTATGGGTTGTGCTCTTTCCTTTATTCCCCAGGAAATGAGAATCATAGCTCACATTTTTGTGTGTTCTTTATACTCTCCTGAGCAGTCCACAGGGATGAATGCCTCAGTCTTTACAGACTTATTGTGAAGTAGATACTATATTCCCATTTACATACATAGGGAGACTGAGAATTATTGAATTTAAGTTAAATGCCTACCTTGGTCACAACTATTAACTGTCAGTAATAAGGATTGAACTCATTTCAGTCTGTCTCCAAGGCCTGAGCTGTTAATTACTGTGGAAAGCTTGGATAACTGTCATATTAATGGAGTTCACCTTTATTTTGTTTTTAATGAGTTTTATGTCCTCCTCCTCTCTTTCCATTCAAACCATGGAAGACTTACTTAGTGTATATTTCAAGCATGTATCCTGTTAAAAGATCCCACATAGATTCACAGGAAAAAAACACCTGCTATTATCTTAATTTTAGACAGAACCTTAGGGTATGTGACCTCCAGTATTCCTTCCACTCTGCCAGCTTGATCCCAGAGAGGGATATTACTCTTTAGAGAAGCATTCTAACAAAAGACTGCCAAATGCATGGGTTATCTTTTAGCCTGAAGGATATAGGTGGTCTTAGGGTTTTAGAGGGTCCTATAATGTGTTAATCAAAACCAGTCTGACACCCTGATACAGTAGGAAAAAATGCATTAGCTCCCACTTTGTGGGCAATGTCAGGCAGATGCAGGTCCAAGTCCCTGTTGTGCTGCTTTTTAGCTTCATAAATTGGAAAAATAAATCTTACTTCTCAGAGCCTAATTTCCTTTTCTACAAAATTATAATAAATGAAGCATCTCCAAATTGATAAAATATTAATGAAAGCCATGAGCCAGAAACTCAGGGTTCTGTGATTCACATCTTTACAGCAAGACTGTTCAGTTGGTTGTTTTTCTCAGCCATGACTTAACTTTTAAGATGATGCTCATTTCTTAAGATCTCATTAATGTGAAAAATCATGATCATTGCAACCACGAAACAGTACATCTTTTCACAAAGATAAGTCTTTCTCACCAATGGACAGCTCATAAAATTTCAAAATGGTGAATGATCTGAGTAGAACACAATCCAATCCCATTATTTTTCAGATTAGACTAAAGCACTAGATGGATTTTCCAAGATTACCCAGAAAATTGATGATAAAGTCAAAGCCAGACCTATTTTTCCTCTGATCTCAGGCTTAGTATAAATAAGAGTATCTTTCTGCTGGGTTCTAATAAATTCAAGATGAAGGTTTAAGGAAAGGCAATTTAAACTACATTATTTGTTTTCATCTATATAATTCTTTATATATTAAATATTAATAGCAATGAGGAATTAGGGCAAAAACCCTAATTCCTCCCAAAAACAACAACAAATTTATGTATAGAATGCAGCAGACATAGACTTAAGACATTTTTTAGCACCATGACTTTGAAACTTAAATTCTGTAAGTCTCAGTTTCTTTATCAGTAAAATGAAGATAGTGAGTAAAACCTTCTAGTTGTTAGGATTAAATGAGATACTATATACAATCCACTTAGTGGTTTAGTATATAGTCATCCTGTCATAAATGATAATTTTGTTTTATTTATTTATTTACTTATCATTTATTTATTTTTGAGACACCCTCTCACTGTTTCCCAGACTAGAGTTCCCCGGCATCAGCCTAGCTCACAGCAACCGTAGACTCCAGTATTTAAAACATCTTCCTGCGCCAACCTCTTGAGTAGCTGGAACTATAGGCACCCACCATGATGTCCAGCTAGTTTTTTATTTTTAGGAGTGGTAAGGTCTATCTCTTTCTTAAGCTGGTCTTGAACTCCTAAGCTCAAGTGATCTTCCCTTCTCAGCCTCCCAGAGTGCTAGGGTTACAGGTGGCAGCCACTGTGCCTGGCCATAAATGGTAATTTTTAATGGTAATAATATTAACATAAAGTCAACGTGAACAACGTCAGCTCTTATTGCAAGTGTCTCATTCATGAGTAAATTCACACCAAAGAACCTGAAAATGCCTGATTTTTAATGAAAGTCAATGCATTTTAAAACCAAACAGACATACTGAATCTTGAGTTAGTCAAGATGTGTCTTGCTTAGAGCTTGATGGCATCACTAACCAATTTAGAGGACTCTGCTGAAGGACCCAGAGGGTGCTTAGTAGTGAACCAGTTATTAACATTATAGTTTATGGTATGTTATTGACTATGATCAAAGATATGCTTATTTCACCAGGAAGACTTTTATGTTTCTGTTGCTTTTGAATATGTAAATATGAGCAAATACATTGGGTGGTTAGTTCATGGGCTGTGAAATTTCAAGGAACAGATTAATGTCAAGTAATAACATTCTAAATAAACCCAAACTAACAATACTTCCTATTTATCGATTCTCCTATTTAAAGGGTTCTCATGAGATCAAAGTTAAGTATAAATAAAAGTATCTTACTGTTACTTTTAAGAAGGCTCATGGTTGAATGAACTGTCTTTGTATAATGATAAACTATATAAGTTAGGAGAAACACAGCCTTATTTTTTCTTTTACTTGACTAATTAACATAGAAGTATTTTTTCTCTTATAAAGACTTTCTTGAATCATAGAAAACACTGAGAGAAATATTAAAAGTAAGTAATTTCTCTTGAATTCTCCTATACCTGACATCCTACAAAGTTTCTTAAAAACTCATAAATTCTATAGTTCATCATATACCAAAAAAATATATTAACTTCTGGGCTAGACCTTATGCCAATAACAGCCTCCAGACATCTGTTTGCAAATATTCTCTTTTTGTTTATTTCTGTTAACTGTGTTGGTGAGAAATTAGGATTATTGTTTTAAAACAATAGTTTGATTCTTTTAGCTCAGTGATAATGGAATCTGGGAGGGAAGGTACATGGGGGGAAAGTGAAGTCAGTGCACATTTTGTAAATTAATTCAATATGGAATCTTGGAATCCGTTCCCAGAGTCTAAGTTGATTAGACCATTGTTGAAATAGAATAATGGATATGTAGAAATTGGAATATACTTGACCTTCTATTTGTCCCTTCTATTTTTGACAAAATTTTTAAAGATTCTCTAAATATGATGTGACAATAATATAATTTTTCATCCCTAAGTCAAAAAAGCTACCACTTTAGGAAAATTCTAAACAGAGAAAAAGAAGAAGACAACGAAGGACAAGGAGAAGGAGGAGGAGGCTTGGGAAGGGTGGTGGAGAGAGGAAAAGAGAAAGGGTAAAGAAAGAGAGAATAAAAGAGAGGTGCATTAAATCACACTTTGACCAACACCCATAGTAGCTATTTCTTACTTCCATTTATCCCACAATCCCCAACTGAGAGCAAGTAGCATTTGACTGCTGCATCTCAGAAATAGAAAGCACTTTGAATCAGTGACTCCTAATGAAGGCTTGCCCATCACAGGAGGTATCCCAGACTCTTTAAGAAGTGTCCATATATCTGTTAATCTGTCAGCACACATTTCCCATGTCTGTCTTTCCATTTAGAACAATGCAATCCCTGCTGGGCTAGTGTGTCTTAACTACTTTTATTGCTGTGGAAATATTTCAGAATTTGGAATATTTCCACTTGCAATCATGTCATCTTTAAGAAATGTGAACTTGCTATGAGTACATGTTATCTCCAGTTGTGATGAGTTGATTCATTACCGGATGCTAGTTAGCCAAAGATAGAAGCAATTTTTATGTTATTAATCATGTTTCCCACAAATAATGTAGCATTTTTCCAAAAAGGTAAATGATAATAAAACATTTCATCCCTTATGGTCAGCATTATGTTTGAAGAGTACCTCATGCTTCTTAGGGGAAGGCATGGCATACTTTAAGAACAATGTAGATCGAATTAGCCCATGGTTTTTAAAAAGAAAGAAGTAGGGGCTACATATGCCACATGAAGGGAAATCATTCAACATGAGTAGAAATATCTATGTAAAATCTGAGTTTTTTAAATTATAAAATGATCTTCTTAGTTATGTGTCTTATCATGAAATCTGTGAGTGCTATGATTGGAATGTGCCCCCCCAAAGTTTGAAAATTTAATCCTAATACAACAGTGCTCAGAAGTGGGTCCTGTAGAATATAATTAGGTCATAAAGGCTCTGATCTCCTAAACAAATTAATGCTGTTATCATTAGGAGTAGGGTTATGATAAAAGGATGAGTTTGGCTCCCTTTCTCTCTTGTCTGTGTGTTCTTATGCCCTTCCACTATGGGATGACCCAGTAAGACAGACCCTCACAAGATATGTTCCCTTGATCTTATACTTCCCAATCTGCAGAACCATGAGCCAAAAAAATTTCTATTGTTTATAAATCATCTCCATCTGTGGTATTCTGCTATAGCAACAGTAAAATGGACTAAAGCAGTGAGTTAGAACACCACCAGGCCCTGAGCCTAGCCAAGGAGCCGCATTCTCTGTTTGACCTCGTGTCAATCTTGCACAAGTTAATTTGGCATGGTTTAGTTATCTTCTATGAAGTGGGAAAATCGATTATGTTCATTCAAGAACTATTTACAGGGTGTTCACCATGAGTCACACACTGTTAGGCACTGAATATATAAAGATAAATAAGATAAATTCACACCCTTCAAGAGCACAGATGATAAATGAAGATAAATAGACCTCTAATGTGCGGTCAAGGCAGAGTGGCCCTAGGGTCAGTTCAAACTGTTTCTTCTACTAGCTGAGGATGCTGCATAAAGTATTTTGCCCTTCTGAGCCTATTTCCTCATCTAAAAAATGAGATTACAATGACAATATTTCTCTAAGAAGTTTGTCCTAAGATCAAGTAAGATTAGAATAACAATATCTTATAAATGATAGAGTACTGAACTTAATAGTTACTTTAGGAAGAAAATATGGTATAGTAGAATGGTCACAGGTTTCGAATCACTCAATTTAGCTCAAATCTCAGCTCTATCATCTAAAAGTTAAATTGAGTTGTCATAAAGATTAAAAGAGCAATCAATCCCTTCATCCATCACCCCCCAATATGCCTCCATCTGTCTATTCTTTCAACAAAGTTGTTAGTATCTATTATATGTGAGACCCTGTTCTAGATCAGAAAACTCTGGAAAGGGCCAGATAGTAAATATTTTAGACTTCAGGGGCTTATGGTTTCTGTTGCAGCTATACAACTCTGCTGTCTTTTGTGAAAACAATCATAAACAAATAGATGTCTTGTGTTCTGATGCAACTGTGTTTATAAAAACAAATGGACTAAAGTTGGCCTGTGAACTGTAGTTTTTCTACTCTGCCACTTATAATTACTAAATATGGCCCTTAATCTCATGGTAGTCTTATTTTACTGGATAGGACAGACGAAACACAAGTAAGCAAAAATGTAAGGGAACTGCAAATCCCCTTTCTCTAATAAACTATGGAAACGACTGTCTATCTTCCATGCACGGGTCGAGTAAGAGCTCAGTGGAGGTTTATTGAGTTGATGCATAAAGGATTATTTTCTACTTGTTCTCTAGTCTCTGCAACTATATTTTTTTCAGTATGGAATACACAGTTGGTAGCAAACAAAAGACACTAAGTGAATTTGTAAATCTTCACTCATAAGTGTGTGCCTTAATAAGGTTCTGAGGACAAACATACTGCTAAATGCTCATCACTTAGGGGCCATTTCTTATTTTCTGAACCTGCAAAGGAAGCAGTAGATATTCCTAGGTTTCAAAGTGAACTATGACTCTGCATAAGACTGGTGGCAAGTAAGACTGGCCATCCTGAGCCTTTGAGAGGTACCCTCAATATGTCTTGCAAAGGTTCAAGAAGTCTTAGCAGAGAAGCAAAGAAAATTGTGCATACTTTTGTCCTAATATCTACTGAGATCAAGATATATATCAAGATCATGATATAAGAAAGAACTAGCAAATCAATTAAAATTACTTTACAAACTGTGTGTTTGGAAAGCAAGATTGGTTTGAAAGGCAGTAGGAATAGGGTGACTACAGGGTCTCAGATTTTGTAACTGCTGTGTTTTCCAGCTGTGCTGGATCTCATGTGATTACACAGCTTAGACCTTCGCTTCTGCTCTTCCTCCTTCTCAGAGATTCACAGGGTGTGGAGATACAAATGAACAGCCTCACTGTCCACCATCCCCCCCAAATCATGTAGACTAAAGGAGATAGAGAATGCCTGGATGGATCACTAAAATTGTAAGCATGTTGACTTCAGAGTACTTAGATCACATTCAATTCAAAACCATTTATTTATAGATAAGGTCTCCTGGAGAGGTTGATAATTATATTGGCTTTGAGGGTTGAAAATTGGGAAGAGTTTAAAATAGAGTTAATTTCAATTCAAAAATAAATTAGCGGATTGTCTTTAATTTTTATAAATGATATGTTTAGATTTCAATATATAATCCTATATAAAGACATATGCATTGCATACTATGTCACAGGTACATTTAACCCTTCCAATCACCCAATGTGATGGGTGCTGTCAGAATTTCTATTTTAAAGATAACATGACTAAAGAAGAAAAATTATGAAACTTGTCTGAAAATAGTAAGCAAGACAGTTGTGGAGGGGATTTGAAGCCAGGGATTCTGTCTCTCCAGTAAGACACACTCTATGATATACAAAGCTGTTTTTTCTCCTCAGTTCTCAGGACAACATAGTAAGACAGGGACTGGATCTTTAGCAGGATTGATACTTAAATATAGAATATCTTAAATGTAAATGCAAAATCGAATGTTACTCTACATTACACAGTGAAAATAAACAAAAGGATTTTCAAGATACTCCTTTAATACTAGTCATAGCTAAACAACCCCATTGATAGCTGAATTATAGGTCATGGAAATAAGTTTTGAAGGGTATGATTTGATCACCTGTTTCTGCATCTATGTGATGAAGAGCTGTTGTATTATGGATGCAATGTGGAGGTATTTAAAGAATTCACCTGGGAGTTCTTACTTAGAGGTTCTCCAAAAGAACATCAGGCAAAATTGGGTGTTTTCTTCTACTTGGTTCACATCAGTACTTTCAGAGATAAAAAATTGTGAAAATCTGAGGATGGAAAGGTAAGTAAACAATGTCTGGATACAGGACGTTATCCAATATGTGTAATTGTTTTTATTTCTATGAAAAAAGTAAACTAATAGGATTGAATGAATTGAGAACAAATCTGAAGTCCTACCGTGGCCTTTGTGGGCTTCCCAATCTTGCTCTGACAATTTTGATCTCTTTTCTGCCATACTCTACAAACACGGACCCTGGCTGTTATTCTCCTGCTGAAGTTCTGGCGTCCCTCCCCTTGCCCTGTGTTTCTCTGCTCTGGCAAGTCCCATGACTCACTCCCATACTGCCTTTAAGTCTCTTCTCAATCATTACCTGTCTAGAGCAGCCTTTTCTGGCCACCTCCCATTGGACTGTCACTCCAACCCCAAATCTGCCATGGCCCTTTTCTTGTGCTACATCATAATCTGATATATACTATTTTGTTGCCTATTTTCTCTGACTGAGAAGGAGCTTATGTTCACTGACAAATCCTCCATGGTAGAAAAATGCTTGGAGGCCTCATAAGTATTTGTTGAATGAATGAATCAGTAATGAAAGGAAAGGGCTACAAATGCATGGCACTTTTTAAAGACTCTATGAGGCTCTGTTGGGAACTGGGACTTTGCCTACTGGATTCACTGTCCCTGTGGAGTAGCCCCTTTGCTGACCACACACCATGCCAAAAAGCTTTGTCTGCTATCATTCTTTTGAGGGAGGACTTCCCATTGTCTTGGTTTTACTTGCCCAGGGGAAAGGAGCCTTAACTCAATATGTAAACAATTACATGCTCATAAGAATGATAAAACACAAAAACAGTCCAGCAAGGAGGAAGGGCGAGATGAGAGAGGGAGGAAGGGGGGAATTTTTGGGATCTCACCTAATGTACACAATGTGAGGATATTCAGCGTACCCCTTGAGCGAACGGCTCTTCTATAACTTGAACTTTACCTTTGAAGTGAGAACATTGAAACCTAAAAATTTGTATCCTCATATTAATTTGAAATTAAAAACAATACCTGGTCAGGTGGTATTTATCAGCTGTTTTGGAATCCATGTTCATTCACTCATAGATCTAACAAACATTTATTGAGCACCCATTGTGTTTCAAGTGCATAAGGGACAGAACTGAATGCTCTAGGGTACCTAGTTTCAAAAAAGTGGCTCAGGTCTATTGGAGGAGGCAAGTGGCTGGAAAATCACAATTCTTGATAATTGCACTCTGATTGTAGGAGCAGGAAGTTGTGGACCCCAACAGGAGAATAACCGCCAGGGCCCATGTATATGTGTGTGGAGTATGGAAGAAAAGAGATCAAAATGTAGGGATAGCTGCTTCCTCTCTCACTCCCCACATATTGTATGCAGAATGATCTTTTTTTATTTTGAAGTATTTTGAACGTACAAAAATAGTGGAGAATGATATAATGAATGCCTGTATATCTATGACCTAATTTTTTAAAATAAAAAGTGAAAAACAATCAAAACCTCCTGAATTCCACGTCAATTATCTCTTTCCCCTGTGTTCTCAAATGTTATCACTGTTTTCATTATAGTAAGGGTCCTTACCATGAGTACATTCATACTTTTGTTTTGCTTGTTAATTTATATGTATACCTATATGTATTCAGGCAAGAGAATTGCTTAAGCCTAAGAGTTTGAGATTGCTGTGAGCTGTGACACCACAGCACTCTGACACTGTGTCTCAAAAAAAAAAAAAAAAAAAAAAAAAAAGCTTGAGAGTATGGATTTGGTCGGCTTTGTCACTTTCATATGCTTGCTGACTAGGGTAACCTTCCTGACAGACATTCAAAGTTATAGTGTATGATGGTGTATGATGTGCCAAGCCCTGCGCTATACTTTGAGAATGCTGAAACAAAACATACAGTCACTGCTCTTAAGTAACTCACAGACAAGCAGAGAAATAGATATTTAAACAAATATTGGCAGCAATGTCTTGAGGGTTAATGTGAATGAATGTTTACTATTGGGGACTCAGAGGGAAATGCCTAGAAAGGCAAGAAAGCTTTTTCCTCTGAAAGACAGAGGAAATTCTATTCTACAGTCCTGGGAATCCTCTTGTGTACTTAAATGGAGATCAGCAAGTTAATACTTGGTGGTTGATAAAATGAGTTATCACACCAGTCTTCTTGAGTACAAATCCTGGCATGCGATCTTGGCCAAATCATTTACTCTTTCTGTGGCATAGTTCCTCTTTTGTAAACATCAGATGCTGTTAATAGCTTTATCAGTATTTTCTTTAGGGTGATTATTTGTCTTCAGAACACCAGCCATCTCCACAACTCTGGGATGGGCCTTTTCAAAGATACTATATAGACAAGCAGTATTGATGTCCATATGGGTGCTGTCGAGATTTGAGATAGGGGCAGATAAATTGGGAAAGAAATAAGGACCTCTGTATGGATTCCTAGGGAAGGCATCCATTTTAAAGAGCTGAAAAGTTAGAACATAAGCAAAAAGATACCCTAGAAAGCACTGATGAGACTTTCTGAATCCTCAGGAGAGAGAGTGAAGAAATATTTATTCTTCACAAGCTAATAGAAGGAGAACTGTCACACTACAATTCTGCTTGCTCAACTTGATGAGAAAAACAGACTCAAAAGCTTCCCAACGCCTTGAATATTTAGTGAAAGATGTGACTCTGATGGAGTCCCCTGGTCCCCGTTTTTAGCCTCATTATGCTTTCTACTGGAATTTTCTGAATTCCTCTTGTGCTCACAGAGATTGGGGACTATAGCCCCAGCTCATCACAGCCAATTCCAGCACGTGTTCCCTTCTGGGAATTTTCAGCAGCTCCTGAATAAATGGCTCGTATCTTCAGTCGTAATTTCACAACCTCTTACATCATTGTTCCCTCCATGTTCAAGTCTTGAAGGTTGCATTTTTCTAGTCTACAGTTAACTCCTCAATTTATATTTCCTTTATCTTTTGCTTTGTATCTCCTGAGTCTGCAGATGAATTTCCTTCCAGGGGGTGGAACAATTTGACATAAATAACTTACCTTGCCTGGAGAGGGAGGGGACTTGGTAGCAATCTCCCTGTGGGCTATCCTTCTAGTTCTAGTTTCTCCTCGATTTACAGTCTGTCACTGTGCATGTGAATGCATTGTTCCTCAGGAAGAAATCTGATATTCTCAGGCAGCCCCCTCATGACTTCCGCCCCTCTCTTATTTCCCTGTTCTCCCCCACCAGCCTCCCTGGACTAGCCCCACACATTTCCCCCTCCTGCCTGGTTGAGCTCTTGCTCTGCTCTTCTGTCTTGGCCTCCTCTGCCTCCCATCCCGCCCCATCCTCATGACCTCAAGCTGTAAAATGCTATAGTATCTCTGGCTTGGTTCCTTATCTGGCCCCAAATTCTTTCCTTGTCCTGGTAAGACATTGTAGAAGAAAGAATGTTCATTTGTAATGTCTAACTTCTCTAACATTTCTTTCCAGTCTCCTTAAGAAGACATACATATATATGTTTGTTTGTTTTGTTTTTTTTTTCCTCATGCTGCCTATACAGATGAAATGGCCTTTTCTCACTTGGCCTACAAGATGTGACGTTTCTCCAGGATTAGTTGGGATTCGAAGCCTAGGTTATTGCATAGTTTTAATGACGTTGGTGGTGGGCTATAGATCAAAACAGACAGAAGTGGGAGGCACTGGCTGCCTTGAAGATACCAGCCAGTGCCTCGAAGACAGTATCCTCCTTGCACATTGGAATTTCTGGCATGGTCTTCAGGTTCTTGAGTTTCTTTTTTCCTTTTATTACCAGAACTGTAGGAAAGAGTAATTTTATACGATTTGGGCTTCTCATCACCACTGCTTTATTGCCTTACATGTTTTGTAACATGCTCTAAGTGAAACCTGACTATCACAGGAAGCTTCAGAATGAGGAGAATGTGTTCAATGCCTATCCTCATTCCCCGAACCAGACATGAAACCCTCTTATTAATAGAAGTTTCCACTGGGTGTGTTTCAACATGTTTCCAGAGCACATTCACACACATTCTGATTTGACTTCTAAAACTGGCTTGCCTCCTTTCTGTCCAGGTGTTAGCCCCAGAAGAGTGACTACAAGGTGACCAGGGGCAGACTCACCTCTATCTATTCACTTAAAATAAAACAAAACAAGACACTGGAGACTTAGGTATATAATTCTTTTTGTAATATAAAGATACTGGTACCTGGTAGAGAAATGTTGTGGGAATTAGAGAATAAATCTTAGAAATGGCTTTGCACAGGGATGGCAGGCAGTGAATCCTACTTACCATTATTATAAGACTTCAAAGTGTTTCCTCACCTGAATTCCACACCACATCTTGAGGATCGCTTTTGTATCATGATAGGAGATCAAGTTCAGAGAAACTTAGTCTCTGACTGAATTATGAGCCAAACCATAATTATGGATGTCTCAACTTAGAAAACCATTATCTATTGAAGTAATGACTCAAGCCTACTCTAATTTCTCTCTTCCTATGTATGGAATTGGTTTTGTAGCCTACAAATGTTTATTGTGTCCCATGTACCAGGGGTCCTCAAACTTTTTAAACAGGGGGCCAGTTTACTGTCCTTCAGATCATTGAAGGGCCGAACTATAGTTTAAAAAAAAAACAAAAAAACTATGAACAAATTCCTATGCACACTGCACATATCTTATTTTGAAGTAAAAAAACAAAATGGGAACAAATAAAATCACACTGCCACATGTGGCCCATGGCCCGTAGTTTGAGGACCCCTCACCTAGACTAATTGCTAGGAATACAGACCTAAGTAGACCCAGGACCTTCCTTCAACGAACTTGCATCCTGTGCTATTCTCAGAATGTTCAGACCCACTTCAGTTGAGTTTAAAAACATGTATGTGTTTTCAGAGCTTTGAAACCTGGCTTTTTGTAAGATGTCTCACTTATCTTCCTCTTATAATAATATAAGCTGCATATTTTATAAGATACGAAAAATATGTTATGAACAGTTTATAAAACTAAATACAAATGTGAGCATTAGTTCAAATATAGATTGTGAGGAATTAAGCCATTGTTGACAGATAGTCTGAATGTTGGGAAGTGAATATATAAATAAATTCATCTACATGTACAAATGTATCCCAATATACACATGCAGATATATTTCAGGGTTAACTTGGCAAGTTGTAAATTTTGTTTGAATATTTTGATTTCCTTTTGGATAAATAAATGGATTTTTTAATCCTTGTAAATGGGTACTTCCTGAACAGGATCCTATTCATTCCAGTGATGGGAAACCCAGTGATTTTGACTTGGACAACTGGTGTGCCTACTGTCATCAGTTATCATAAAGATTGTGGTGTAGGATGTACTCCTTGGGGGAGACTCATAGGGAAAGAGGTTTTTGGGATGGACTCATCCAGATGTTTGAACAGCTGTTTTAACAGAGTTGTTTGGATAATTTTACATGATAATATTTTGTGATAAAATTTTGCTATGTGAAAGGGCCATTGTTTCACAAAGTTCTTTTACTCAGAATGTGAATTCACGCAGGCTCACAATTTAATTGAGAAAATGAAATATATCCTTTTGATATGTTATACTAAGGCACAAATGGCTTTTGCTCCATCCCAGACATTTGCTTGAAGCAAGGCATTCTGGTAGAAAAGAAACTCATAAGGCTTTTTAAAAACTAGGATACACTTTGATTGTGATCCAAGGAAGAACTGATAGTGAGAAATTAAAACATTTCCAGGGTAATTTACAGCTTCCTGCATTTTTAAGGTTACTTTATTTTATGTCTTAATGTCCAAGCATAATTTATCTATGTCATGGCAGAAAGAAGCACAGCCAGAGATTTTCTTTGCTACTCAGAATCTTGGTTGATTTAAGAGAAGAGATGCTATCTCGTGCTGTACCAAATGGAGCCAAGACCTGTCGACTTCAAACAGCAGCCAAGCCTGTCCATGTATGTTGCCTAGTTTTATAGGCAGTATTTTTCTGAGCTCTTGATAAGATCAGAATAAGAATACAAATAATAATAGTAATCAGATAAAGGATAGAATGAGAAGTGCAGAAGACTATAGTGTGGAATTGCTACTGTACCAGAAATGCTAAGATTAGCATCAGCAATTAATAATATCAGAGCTTCTGTAATTCTGATGTGTGTGTTAATGGGAGTCAACTTAATAAATGCTTATGGAGCCCGGATGCCATGCACTGAGCTAGACACTCAGTTAGAAGTGTGTGTTATGGGAGTCAACTTAATAAATGCTTATGGAGCCCGGATGCCATGCACTGAGCTAGACACTCAGTTAGAAAGATGGATTAGATTTAGCCTTGCATGTTCTAGTTGGGAGACTCTCTTATGGGAATTATTACTCCCGAAGGGGGAGAAAACCACAAAATGTTAACAGAGAAGTGCAAAGAAAAACACTGAGGGGAAAAATGTACAGATTATGTTAGATTTAGAGATTCGAAAGCCACATGGACGATGAGAGATATAGAAAGGATTTTATAGGAAAGAAGGATTTTGGTAAATGAATCCGGAAAAGGAAATAGTCACTCTAGCCAAATGCACCATGAACATACATATGGAAGGGGGACTGTGCACAAACTCTGCCTGGAGAACGAAGAGCAGTCTGAGTAATCAGAATGAAAGATGTTTTATGGGGAGTGGGGCAGGGAAAGGCTGGGCTATCATTAGTAGGAATTGCTTCAGAGAGCTGAGTTTGCTGCTCCAGCACAAGTAAGAATACACTGTACACTGAGGCCTTTGTCCTCCCTCCTTCTCTGTCCTGTCTCTCCAAGCTGCCATCCCATGGTCCATTGAGGTATGACCTCTTTCCACCCTACAATAGATTTTAGGGAAATTGAAAAGACTTCCTGCCAAAGAGCAGGATTCCCGACTGGTGAAAAGAAGAGGCAACAATGCAGACCTGAAGAGGGTGCCTGGCTTTTTTTTTTTTTTTTTGTAACTTTAGTACTGTTCTGACAGAACCATTCTGTGACTATCCCCATCCTCTCCCTGAGTCCAGGCTGGAGATCTTTTCATTTAGTTTTTAGACACGAGGTTTTCTTACTTACTAATGGACTTGAGGGATCGTACTTGACCCTGAGAAGGGCTGCTAAGTTATGGATAGAGATCTTGGCTCTATGTGTGTTCTGCTGATTTGCTATAGAGGACTCCTGGAAGGATGAAGTGCTGTACATGAAAATCAGTGGTTGTGGGAAAGTAATTGAACAGGAAGTCATGAGCCTGGGCTTTCATCATGGTTGGGTGACCTTGGGCCACTCAGCCTATTTGAAGTCCAGTTTTATCATTTGTAACATGGTTTAATTTAACTTGATCTCCACATTTTCCTCCAACTTTAGTTTTTATTGTTGTTCTACAAAGACATTTTGAATATAGAGTTTTTAAAATATGAAGAATGTGAGAGTGGCTAAAGTTTTACATTTCATCTTGATCTTTGGATTAGGTTTACATTTAGCTGATATTCAAATTTGATATGAAATGACAAACAAGTCATGACCTTGCAATTGTAGCTCCAATGTAAGTCATTAATCCTGCCAAGGAGAAAAAAAATGTCAAATATTTTTGTAAACTCATAGCTTATAGGCATGCTAGGTTTATTTAAGTTTTGAAAATCTGTGCAGAGGAAGCAGTATCCTGTAGTTATTAAATCAAACAGCTACATTAGGAATTCCTTACCAAAATCAAGTATTTACAGTAAATTTTGCTATGGAATGTTGGCTGGTTTCTGTACTGTTGTGAAGTTATTTTGCTTCAGCTTGAAAGGCAGAGAACATTAAAATAGAGTACCATGAACATTTTACCCTGAAGCTTAGATGCTTTTTATTTTAGGGAGGAAAAGGTAAAAACTCCAGAGAACAGTATTGTAACATCACATAATGTGGCATAAAAAAGAAGGCCCACATGTTTAATACCCCACAAATGGAACTTCAGAAAACCACAGTAGCTCTTAAATGGGGCATTGCAAGAATAAAAACATGACCCTCTGCTGAAAGCATTCCTGCTGGGTGGCTGGATGTTACTGCCTTTTAGGCTTTACTTTGCTTAGGAGTAAATCAGATACTGTACAACCTTTTATAGAGAGGGGCCTAGATTGTTCCACTATGCTTAAGGAAATACAGAGAAGGAGCTAAGTATTTCAGCAAATTTTTAAGCTAATGGAATCAATAAGGCAGAAGCCAAGAAAGGGAGAATTTCTGGTCTTTTGCTTTGGGAGATAATATTGGGAGCTAATACATAGAGCATGAACCATAAATGCCTGTTTGTGCATCTGTTTGACTAAACTGAGTTGCTTAAAGAAAGAGAACTTGGCTTTCATATCTAGACATGTATTTCTGCCTATGGTGACTGGTACATGCATGGTGCCTAGTGAGCCACCAGTAATTATCTATAGAATTGAATAGAGATAAAATTTAGAGCAGAGTGAAATCAGAAGAGCAATAAGGAAATGAGAAGAAGTAACAAATATTTTCAAGATTAAGTAATAGAAACATTTAGCTGTGTGAAATGAAGAATTCCTCTGTGCTTGTTAACTTTCGTGTAATGCTCTGTTAAAAATGCGCTCCTGTTTACTGAGCCCTTGTTTTCGTACTAGGATAAAGTTTTGTAAAACAGGGGTTTTTATGTTTCAACAAAGATAGAAGCAGAACCTTGAAATTAAATACAAGTTACCACAAGTTTTTTTCTCTGGGGAACAGTATATGAGACGACATTGTCTTTGGGGGCCCTTAGATAAGTACAGTTTCTCCCGTTACACAAATATAACCTGTTAACTACAGTTTCACTGAAAGTCACTAATGGACATTTTCATACTAGCTTTCTGGTCATCCATCCTAGAGCAAGTGGTGTGATGTGTAATATGGACAGTATGAAATCTCTCCGTGTGTTATACTTGGCATTCTGGGGTAGACGTGAGTTTATAGATCAGAGAGAGTATATTTGTGTGTGTGTGTGTGTGTGTGTGTGTGTGTGTGTGTGTGTATTTTCCCTTGCCTATTTGACTTATTTAATGCTACATCTTAAGACTGTAAGTGCCCAAAGTAAACTAAAACTAAGAAAAAGCTACTTTATTCTCTTTTTTCTGATATTGGTTTCTGACATCAAAGCAGAGAAGCAGAGACTCATGAGCTATTTAACAATCAATTTTCTGTCTCTGCTTTTAAGAGTGTTGCTGGTTTATAACATGTGCCTTGAAAATAGGTGTATGGTTTAAACAGATTTTATACTGTAAATTGAGACCACAATCTCACTTTTAGAGTGAGGAATTCCTGAGATAACTTTGTTTTGTGAAAAATGAGGCCACTCAAATGGTAGACAATCCCAAGTGCTTTAATTGTCATCTGAAAACATAAAGAATCAAGTGTGTCATTTCCTTGTTATCTTTTTCCTTTGGCTTTGTTTTAGAGAAAATAATTTTCTTATCAATTCTTCAGACATGGTGCTAGCTTATATCTGAGGAGGGGGTGCTATCAGTTTTAGTACATTCACTGAGAGTATGGAGTGAAAGCTCAGAGAGGAGCTTTCCTGGCAGTAAACTAAAACAAGATCTTAGTAAAATTTATCATAAATCTACTTGATTATTGTACAATTTAAATACTCTTAATCCTAGAAATGTTTATTAATGCAGTGTCCTTTCTATATTTTGGTAACATAAACATAGAAGGTGTCACAAAATTGGAAGCCCCTAACTATGCTACAGGCTACAGTTAGGGAACTTTTTCTAATTTTGTTAATTTTTAGGTATGGTCTAAATATGTTTCTTTTTAATAGAGATTATATAAAAATACGTTTTAGTGAATATTTGTTTTTGACATTATAATTTTTGAGCTCCAGGAAAATTTAAAATCATTACTTAAAGGTGTCATTACTTAAAGGTGTAGGAAGTTACTTTGTAGATTTAAAACTGAAAATGTCTTTTATGCAAAACAAACAAACAAACAAAAAATAAATTCTGGGTTACCCAATATACTTTTACATTTCTTTCAACAATAGTTGTATACTGAGTACTAGGAGGAGTGGGCTGGGCTCTAGGGTGCTAACTTCTTCAACAGTTACAAAATTTATTCCTTCTTAAATCATCCCTCCACCCACTGGTTAGATCAAAAACATTGGATGCCTTTCTTCTAGCTCCACATAGCGCCGTATTTGCACTTCCATCCTCAAATTGATTTTATTGCATTGTATTTGTCTAATTATACATGAATTGTCTCTACCAGATTCTGATATATGCAAATTCAAGGGCAGTGCTTTGTTCGAGCTGTGTTCCAAAAATAAATAAATAAATATTAAATAAATAAATAAATAAGTAAGTACTTGGATCTTGTACACAAAATGCTTTCAACCAATCCCACACTTTAAGCCATTAGATTGCTCCCCTTTTTTCTCCCATTTTGCCATATATGATACTTCATTGAGTATTTTTTCATATAAATCTTTGTTCTCTCAAATATCCTCGAATTTCCTTAGTATAATAAGCACTTACTTTATATTTTGTGTTTTAAATTGCTAAGTATTTTATATATGTTCACGCGTTATCTCGATTAATCTTCATAAGACCCCTCTGAACTGTTTACTATCCTCATTTTAGAAGTAAGAAATCTGGAAAGATTAATAGCTCAACTAGGGATACATAGCTGGTAAGCAAATGCTAAACTATTTGAGCCTAAGGCCTATGTTCTTATGCATAATGTTGTATTTATTTATTTCCAAAGTGGAATTAATGAATTAAACTTTAAAATAATACAACTAATGAATACAATAAAAACAGAAGATTTTTGAAATACTGAATGCTGTGTAAGAACAAGAACATGTTGTCTTGCTGCAGCTGTCAAAGCTTTGGGTCATGAGTTTCTTTAGCACCTGACCTGTGGCTTTCACAGGTCTTCCTAAGGACAGGTCTGTGTGTATCCTGAGCTGGAAGAACAGCATGTTATCTCAGCACTGGGGATTGTTCTCATCTCCAAGTTGTTCTAGCACATCTTCATGACAGGAAGTGGAACAGAGAAAGGATTGTTTATTGTTAGGTGGCAACAAGAGCTGTGATCTGGCACGTTCCTTGCATCCATGGCCCCTGGTATTTTGTAACTCTGATAAGCAGTGGGCACTACCATTTTATACCAGCTAAGGATCTGACTTTAGAACACAAATATCAACGTGTCTCACGTAATAAGACAAGGGAATCCCTATTAGCCCAGGAAACTAGTTGATCAGTGTAGACCTTCCAGAATTAATCACTGGCTCTGCCTGAGAAAGAGACATGAAAGCATCCCATCCTTGGTGCTTCTTTATATTTCTCCAAATCTCCCAATAAACACGGCACACACAAGCACAAAGGGCACACTGAAAAGTGTTAATTATTCAGGAAGAAAGAGCCTCACTGGCTTGGGGTAATGGGACAAGAAACCAAAGACCTGTGGTAGCATCAGTAGCAGTGTGTACGTCCTGAGTAAAATTTACCTTTTGCACAGAGGTCTCAGTTTCTTCCTTATAAAATGAAGCAGGGATAAAATAATCTCACATTCCCACGTTTGAGTTGGTACAATAGAGTATTATACAGGAATGTTTAAGAGCTGGTGGATGGGCGGCGCCTGTGGCTCAAAGGAGTAGGGCAACAGCCCCATAAACTGGAGGTGGCAGGTTCAAACCCTGCCCCGGCCAAAAACTGTAAAAAAAAAAAAAAAAAAAAAAAAAAGCTGGTGGCGTGATTTAGACTGAAAGTGTGCTGAAATTCTGTCTCTACAACTTTCTGGGGTGTGATTTTAGCTTTGTGACTGGCTTTTCTGAACCTCGATTTCAATTTCTATAAAAAGGAACTAATGATACTATTCTCATTTTGCTGGTGTAGAGACTAGTTTGGAAATAGGCAGATCTCAATGCCTGGCACAGTCATTTTACAGGAAAGGAGGACATGGCAACAGTGATGCCGTCTGCCATTCTGTTTACCCCAGGTTCCTGTAAAAAGTCACAGCAGACCTTCAATGTCAGCATAGCCCACGGTTTAGATTTTAGTATCCTGGGGCTGCTGTTGCAGAATACCACAAACTAGATGGCTTAAAATTACAGAAACTTCTTTTCACAGTTCAAGAGGCGAGAGGCTCAGGTGTTGACAGGATTGGCTCCTTGTGAAGATTCTGATGTAAAATCTTGTCCATGTCTGCTTGCTAGCTTCTGGTGGCTGCCTGGAATCCTGGGTGTTTCCAGGTTGATGGTTACATTACTCACATTCTTGAGTGGCTGTGATCGCTCTCTGTGTGTGTCTAAGTCCCTGTGTTTTCATATGATCCTCTAATAAGGATGCCAGTCACTGGCTTAGGACTCATTCTAATCCAGTATCACTCCATCTTAACACAAATGCATCTACAAGCCAACTATTATCAAATAAGTTCACATGCTGAGGTACTGGGGGACTGGGCTAGAATTTAATGTGTCTTTTCGAGGTACAAGATTCTACTCATTGTAGTCCACAGGAAACTATACAAATATAAAACAGTGAAGTTAGTACTTCTGATAGTAATGATCATGGATTATGCAGTCAGAATAGAAGTAATCACTTAATCTGGGTACTTTGGTTTCTCTTCGTGTTAATAGCTTCTGTAAATCAGCACTCATGGAGGATTTTGGACCATCTTAAAGTCATAGGTTATCAAAGTCATCTGAGTTTTCCAGTTTGTGGATATAGTCTGTGTTCCTAAATGAGTTTTACTTCTACAAAAATTTTGACCTTGTTTGTCTTTGGGGATGGTGACTGCTAATAAGACTTAAATCATCATTTAAGTCTAGGGAACTGAAAAATAGTCCATTTTCAGAATGGCTAGTCATGTGTATGTTAGGTAATGGAACAGGGACTCAGAGATGATTTATTCTTACACCAGTAACCTGGCTTTGGTGCAGGCCCTTCCCATGGTTTTCAACTGCCTCACCTGCACTCCAGTTTCACTGGCAAGAGCCAAATCCTAAGGCTGCTTTAAAAACCCCAGCCCCAACTCCGTTTCCTTCTGAAACACTGATATTAAGCCCATCAGCATTTTGTCTCCAATTGCCATTTGTCCAGCAAGTGTGAATTTGGGGTGAGTCGTTCTCAAAGCCCTCAAGATATACAGTCTCCGCAAGGATGCCAAATAGCTATGACATTTAGGAAGGCTCTGGGCTAAGAAAAACATCTTTCCTAAGAACCTCCAAGTTCTCTCTATCCCCAAACACATGAATTAATAATCCCATGTGTGAACTGCAGGGCCAGCAGATGATGATGTCTGACAAGCTATCTTCGATTTATTTTCTCTTATGTCCAATACACTTGGAAAATAATATTTTGTTGTTAGCTAAATTGGAACCTCAGTCCTACTGATGACTGTCTAAGCTTGCCAAATACCTACTGTTTTCTCTTCTCATAAAAATATCTGAAATGCTGTCTACAGATCTAACTTTCAGGGTCAGCATCCTTCCAAGGTCAAGGCATGACACTGAGGTGGCCTTATTTTTGAGGATTGACGTAATTCTAGCCGCTGTACTCTATTCATTTACAAAATCCTGTGATCATAATAAAGCCCTTTCTGGAATCTAAACTCCATATTTTCTGTCTTTTACATATCTATCATCTGTCTGCAATAGTATTTTATTTCTTTGAATTTATAAAGTATTTTAATGAATTAAAATATTGAATGGACACATTTGAAAGACTAAAAATACAAATACCGGTGGATTCTTTTCCAGGAATAATAAGCATCTTTTTATTCCTGGACCCCAATTTTCCCAATTTAATTTCCCTTTGTCCTCTTTATTCTTGAACTTTTGCATTTAAAAAATTTTTGATACTCTTGATATTTTTCTTATTTTTCCCATCATGGTATTTTCCTGACTCCTTCCCTTTTTGCCTCCCTGTGATTTTTCCCCTCTCCTTCCCTCCCATCCTGTTTACTTGCTTTCCTTTTCCACCTCTTTAACAATTCAAAAAGAATTGAAGGTGTATCATGAGATAAAACGATGAAGAAGAAGAAAGAGGAAGAGGCTACGTAGGGAAGGAGAAAGAAAGAGAGAGAGAGAAGGGGAAGACAAAAGAAAATAAGTGGTTAGATAGGAAAATGAGAACAGGGAAGAAGATAGTGCCTAAAAACACAAGCCCTGATATTAGTTTTAGTTTTGAATGTTTGCCTGGTAAACACTAAAAGAGAAATATGACCAGAGGCAAGATATACACTGTCTTTAAGATAAAATCACACCAATTCCTTAACAAAAGGAACTAAAGTATAGAACTAAAGCAAGGTGAAGATTTCTCAATTGAATATGAAACCCTAAATTGACTTTTAACTAACCAAAACTTGAAATGCAATAATTTTAATTCAATGAAAAAGAGTGTTTCAGTGCCAAGAGGTGTTGCCCAATCAGTGCAAAGCTGCATCCCTGCTCTGCTGCAGAGAAGTTCAGTGGTGAGAACACTGGAATCCTAAGACCTAGGTCCAAAGTGTTTCTATCATTGACATGTTCTGTGACCTCACGCAAGTCTCCCCAGCTCTTTGTTCCTCAAGGGAATAGTCAAGAAAATAATTTCGTAAACATGTATTATTGTTAGTTATCAATTTTTGTCACCCCAAATTGCTTTGTTACAGTGCATTATAAGTCTAAGATCATGCAATTTTGTGGTACAGTGTAGCATTGTTAAAATTTTTGATGCTAGCTTGTAAATTTACTATATTGAATATTTCCTGGAAAAGGTTTTTAAACTCTTTTTAAAGTAGTCAAATGTTTTTCTTTTCTGCTTTTCAGGTCTCATTTTCTGTTGACATATGTTACAAAAATGCATATGGAGAGCATCTCCTGCAAGAGCTCAGTATTGTTTCAGATTATGTCTCAAGGAAAAAAAAAAAAAAGAACACAAAACTTACAACAACACCTGCTATTCAGCAGAATTTGACCTGACCCCTTTCTCCTTTTCTTGTTATTATAAACATCTAGCTCTTTAAGTGAGAGCTGTTTAAAGGATGGAGGTCTGTGAGTGTTCCTTCCTAGATCCCAGATGCACTGGGAGACAGATGGGCTTTTTGATCTTTATTTTATGAGTGTCTGATAAATTGCCTCTGGCACCTGGCAACTGAAATTTCACTATCTGAAAACTAACCCTCATGTCAAACAACGTGACCAGCCTCAGCCTCTCAATCTGAGGCCCTTTGTAGCTGGGCGGAGGGTGCTCTCCACTTCCTGGACAGGTTCTATCACTACATTCAGGGATTTACATACTTTTAATTTTAGAGGGAAGAAAGGATTATTAAAGGCTTTATGTGCTATGCAAAAATGTGTTTTTTGAAAGATCTCATCATAGCTCTTATTCTAGGATTTTTGAACAAGTCAAATAAAGACTTCAGCACACTGCCTAGCCTGGAAAAAAAAAAAAAAAAAAAAAAAAAAGTGCTAGTAACAGTATACAGATTTGCAACTCCAGGTCATGAGGCTCTCCTCACTAGACTTCGTCTGTGTGTTGATATAAGAAGGATGCAGGTGGCCTTTTTCTAGAAACGGAAGAACTATAAACAAAGTCATCAGCTGAGACTATTATCACCTTTCTTTTAACGTCTTATCTGGGCAGAAGATTAACTCAACCCCAAGAAAGAGCTCTATTTTTTTTCCTTTTTATAGAGATCCAAATATGCAGATTTTTACTTTTTAAGAAGATAGAGAAATAATGACAATGATACAGACACTCCTGCATTGTGGTGCTCCTTAAAAGGAAAAACAGCCCCCTAGGAGAGCAATGATAAAATTAGGGAACATCCCAAAACTTCTAACGAAGTGGAAGTTCCATCTAGGTGGTGGGGACACTACATAGTGAGGGAATCTATGCATATACTGTATTGCCACTTGTCACCCTTTGCCCTCCTCCTTTGCTTTCTAAGTTTTTCTGTTTAGAGGTGGTTGTTACCCAGGGAAGTCAAGATGTCACATTGCTCTCTTCTCTCAATTATAAGAGATTGCTATTCATCTTTTACAATTTCCTTTTGGGTTTCTGTTTTATGTGAGTCCGGGATATCTGGGTCTAATGCTGTTAGCTGGGTGGAATTGGGTTTGGACAGGCTAATGTTTTGTTTAATTTCTTTCGTGCTTACTTGCTTGCTTGCAGCCAATAATACATTTCTGTTAGGCTTGGCTTGTGGAAATAGAGTAACTCTACTATAAAAACAGCAATGCTCTAGGTCAATCATTCGCTTACCCAGCAGCATTTATTTGTTATGTATTGATTTAATGGTAAAATTTGTCATGCTCGGCTCTGAGTACATAGAAGTAAGCTGAATATCTATCCTGCCCACAAGAGCTCAAGTCTCATGTGAGGAACAAATATACGCACACACAAACAAGTCCGTACAATTTTGTGCTTGCTGTCTGTCTGCTTTCAAGGCGCTGTGCTTTGCCTGGGCTAACCTTGGTGCCTGGATTGCCTCACCTGTCTTGTCTACCTAAAGAGCAGCAATTCCATTTTCAAGACTTAGTACATAAGTCACCTCTAAACCTCCCATCTCGCCCCTTTGCAGCCTCATGCTTTCAGATACAGACGTTGAAGACAGCAGGATCGTACAGAGCTCTTCAACATTTCCCTGCAGAAGAGAGCTGTCTATGCTGTCTACTCCCAGACTCTCATTTGGGAGATCAGAAGACAAGGCCACATGTCACACTTCCTCTCTCCATGTGCTGCCAACAGAGATATAGACATGGACTCTTCTTAAGGTTGGGGCTCCTCAGCATTGAAACAACCAAATTCTCATTTTCTGGGAATATAGTAATTTAAATTTA
Organism: Loris lydekkerianus; assembly: GCA_963574355.1. Lineage (NCBI taxonomy): Eukaryota > Metazoa > Chordata > Mammalia > Primates > Lorisidae > Loris > Loris lydekkerianus. The sequence continues at coordinate 5,011 of CAUYPK010020589.1, read as the reverse complement.
TTTACTAAAATCCAAATAAGAAGAATATTTCTTTATTAAATGTTGCTCCCAAGCATCTACATCCAGGTGGAATTTTAATGTACTATGTGAAATCCATCCATTTGTCAACACACACAATAATATTGGAGGTAATATTTTAAAATGAAGGTGAAACAGTACACAGCTATGATTTAATTTTAAAAAAAGAAAAAGAACAGAATAGTAAAATAGAATTAGTACACTGTATAAATATTTATAGGGAAAAAAAGACATATGCAAGTGTCACTCCATATCAATAAGTGGTAGGTATAATGCAGAACCTTGGGTTTAAAAAGTTTGGATCCGTAGGCTATGGAATGGACCCTCCTAAATACACGACATATTTCAGAAATACAAGAAACCCACGTGATCAATTGTTTACACTGGCGTTCAGAATGTCGATGGGGAGCTACAATTTAACGGCTATTTTTTTTATGTTTATAGAAAAAAAGAATGCCTGTAAAAGTAAGTAGGGGTTAGGGAAATAACAAACTTCAAAAGAATAAAATTGCTGCTCCCAGCATTCCCTTTGGCTTTTCTATTTCTGTGGGTCAGAGAAATTGAAGGTGTCAGGAGTACACAGACGCCTGCCGTGCTGAGTGGAAATAGCATGTTGACTTTTTCCCTTCTTTTGCATCCTCTTTGTTGTTGATAGTTAAACTGTGTCTTGAACCCAGTAATGCTTCACAAAAATATTTGCTGAATGAATGGAATGTCCACAAAGTCTGTGGACATGTGGGATCATTAGCTAGACGACATGGGCATTAGGCAGTAAAGGCTTAATTCATACAATGCATTTATTTAAAAACTTTGCTCTTGGCTCCGTGCCTGTAGCTCAGTGGCTAGGGTCCCAGAGCTGGCGGGTTCGAATCCAGCCTGGGCCTGCCAAACAACAGTGACAACTACAACCAAAAAATAGTTGGGCATTATGGCAGGAACCTGTAGTCCTAGCTACTTGGGAGGCTGAGGCAAGAGATTGCTTAAGCCGAAGAGTTTGAGGTTTCTGTGAGCTGTGATGCCATGGCAGTCTACCAAGGGCAACATAGACTCTGTCTCAAAAAAAAATATATATATATATGAAAATATAAATAAATAAGTAAATAACTTTGCTCCCTGGTGAAGAACTCAGGCAAGAGAATCTAAGATATTAATAGCAAAGGCAAAGCTGTCAGTCCAACCAACTGCATCTCTCCCTTAGAGGAGGGTGGCGCGGGATTGTACACAGGGACCCGGTGTGTGTGAGTGTGTGTGTAAGTGCATGTGTGGTGTGGGTGAAGGAGTGCATGGCACATGTCATTTGCAGAGACAGCTTATTATGGGTAGGAAGGAACTGGGGCTTTTTGTATTGCCACTTTCCCTCCAAAAGCAGAAGTACAAAGATCTGCAATGTGTCAGGGAATGGAGACATATGGACATGTCTGGGTTCAATATCATTAAATTTACCGATGAATTGAAGTAAGTAAGGGGATCAAAGTGTGGCTCTCTCTGCTTTACCGACAGCTGAGATTGGGAGTGTGAGATGGTACAGTCTATCCAGGTTAGGCATGGAGGCCCTGCTGCTGATGAGAGGTAGTTGAAAAATAGGTCCACTTTAATTGTTTTATTGTCTACTTATTATTATCAGGACTTGTGGGAGAGAAGAGTTGTAGATAACAAAAGTGACATAACCCATGTGCCTAAGAAGCCCCTGTCAAAAGGCAGGAGATGCTCCTGTGGGTATATCACATTTCTTTTAGCAAGCACCTATGTTAGGTGTCTGGGAAAATATCCGGGAAGGCTCTTATGGACTCTTAAGTACAAGACCAGTAGAGAGTGGTTTACTCAAAGGTAGGGCAAATAGAAATATGGTATTTGGAAATAAGAAAGCTCACCAAAATCCACTCTTTTCTGTGTTTTATGGATCATTCGTGGCCAATAGACAGGCAGGTGCTTTCTTGGTCTTGAATGACAAATGTGCTTTTTCACTAACAGATTCCTTCATGTAGAACGATCATGGAGAAATGGTTCGAGTCATCCAACAGTCCTGAACTTAATCATTTAACAGCTGGGTGGTGAATAAAGAATTCATCCCCATCTGAATCTCATATTTGTTACCTGAAAAATAGAGATAATATTCTTGTCATATAGTTTTGTTATGAGACTTAAAGGAGACAATAAAAGTTAAAAAGCTTAACACAATGCTTGGGATGTACTTATAATTATTCATTTTTATAGTTTTAGCATAAATCATCAGATCTAAGATCCTAACGATAATAAGCTAATCACCAGATTTAATAACTTTTGGGGGAGGGAGAATTGCTTAAATGTGCTATTTTTATAATTTCTTTAACTACTATACATAAATCCTCGTAGTCTGTATTAATTTCCTTCTTAGGATCAACTTTGGTATTTGAGATGATTTCTGCACATATGCAGTCTAAAGTTTTTTCTGAATCAGTTTTGGCTGTTAAGAATTAGAGAGCACCATGGTGACATTATCCTGTCTTAACTCCTGCTTGCTATCTCCACATTGTGTCTTTACTACTGACAGTAAAATCTGAAGTTTGTCATGGAAGACCAAGATATCAAGCTGCCTTTCATTTTTCTTTTTTTCATTAATTGAATTACCTCCCACAGGAAGTCCAGTAACATGTTTTGAGAGAAGCCAGAATCTTTCTGACAAATTTCTGATGCTTGAAAGATAGTACGTTGTGTCTAACAGGATACAGAAGAGCCTGGTAGTCCGTTTTTCCACCTGTCCCTCATCAGGACTTGGGCTCAAATTGCTTCTATGTTGCCACTGCCTTTCTAGCTTGAAAAATCTTGACTAACTTTTAGAAATCCAGAATTTGACATTCATTAAATTGACTGGCATATGACAAGCAATCTGCTTAAATAATTAAAAAAAAAACAAAAACTTTTTTTTTACTGTGTTGTTTCATAATACACTCCTGAAACATTTATTCAAGTGGCAATTGATGTTATAAATCTAAATTTAAATATGATCTTTTGTGATGGTATCGATGAAATCACTGACCATGATACTGATGGACAGATACCTCGTGGACGAGGGACGAGTTGTATTCACAGATGAGGAAACGGTGAAAACTGTCTCCCAATCAACACTCTGCCTAATTGCCGACAAGTAGCTTTTGACAACCTGTTTGTAAGTTGTGCTCACTTTTGAAAATAACAAACAATTTTGAGGTACATAATGCTATATGTAGGTATAATATCATATTGCACACTGTAAACATATACAATTACAATTATAAAAGAGAAAACAGCAAAGTATCTCAAGAATGGAAGAAAAAGTATCCAAAGTACTTAGCCCTACTATGAAACTAATTTATAGCTTTTAACCCAATTATAGCCTAAGAATATGGGGAAAGGGGAAAGGGAGGGGAGGGGTGGAGGATGGTTGGAGGGAGAGTAATTGGGGGGACCTCACCTATGGTGCATCTTACAAGGGCACATGTGAAACTTACTAAATATAGACTATAAATGTCTTAACACAACAACTAAGAAAATGCCAGTAAGGCTATGTTAAGCAGTGTGATGAAAATATTTCAAACTGTATATAAAACCAGTGCATGGTATCCCATGATTGCATTAATGTACACGGCTATGATTTAATAAAGAAGAAAACAGCAATATTAACGTATGTCTTCTAAATTGAAAAGAACTAAGGAAATATGATGTTATCAAGGGCATCTGGCTTGTTTTACTCACCATATATCACAGTTCGCCAATGTTCATCCTCCAGAAGAAAAAGATACTTGTGTATACAATGGACCCTTGAACTCCTTGAGGGTTAGGGGTGCTGGCCCCTTGGATGGCAAAAATTCCAGATGTAGCTTTTGACTTCCCCAAATTTTAACTACTTATAGCCTAGCATTGATCAGAAACCTTATAGGTCACATGTACAGTAGATAATATTATTTACATATTTTATGTATTATATACTGTATTCTTACAATAAAGTCAACTAGAGAAAAGAAAATGTTATTGATAAAATCATGAAAAAGAGAAAATAGGTTTATTATTCATTAAGCAGCAGTAGATTATCACAAAACTCTTCCTACTCACTGTCTCACACTGAGTTGGCTCGGGAAGGGGAAGAAGTGGAGGGTTGGTCTTGCTATCGCATGGGTGGCAGAGGCAAAGAGGTGGATGAGGTGGAAGAAGGTAGGAGAGGCAGGTGCGCTTGGTGTAACTTTTATTGAAAAATATCTACTTACAAGTGGACTTGCGCAGTTCAACCCTGCAGTTTAAAGGTCAAGGGTTAAAGGTCCAATAACATACAGTAGAACCTCTGTAAGTTGACCACCCAAGGGACTATAACAAACTGGTCAACATTCAGAGATGGTCAACATAAGGAACAAGGCCTACTGAACCGATGTGTACACGGGCATGTCAGGTCTATAAAAATTAGGTCAACTTAAGAAGGTGGTCGATATAGGGAGGCAGTCAGTTATGGAGGCTCTACTGTAGACATACATACAAAGACAGGTCCATTAACCTCTTTCAGAATTTAAGCTTTAGAAATAGTATAGACACTAGACAGAATGAATCTTTTGCTAGCAGATCGCAGCATGAATTTTAACTTTTCCCATTTGGTAACTGTGTGGTTTTGTTCCGGTCCCTTGATCTCTGTATGTTTTAGTTTCCTTATCTGTAAAATTGTGATGGTACACACTATTCTGGTTTCTATTAGACCTATATACTCCACCTTTAGACTTTCTCCAGATACGATAACCAATAAATTATAACTTTTAGGATTATTATCACAGATTGTAAAAATGATGGCATATGTTCCTGCTTCTTTGCAGTTTACAAACTTTTTTTATTTTTATTATTTATTTATTTATTTTTAATTTTATTTTTTTAATTAAGTCTTTTGTACCTAGATTATAAATACATTTATGCCGATTTCAGTGTGTTGATTATTTGTACAGATTGGAGTGCTTAAATCATACTAATCAGCGTAGCTTTCATCTTTTACCCATTTATA
>CAUYPK010020586.1:0-19392 GCA_963574355.1 Loris lydekkerianus | reverse complement strand
CCTGCAAATATCTTCTCCCATTCTGAGGGCTGTTTGCTTGCTTTACTTACTGTATTGGCTGTGCAGAAGCTTTTTAGTTTGATCAGGTCCCGGTAGTGTATTTTTAAAGCTGCTTCAATTGCTCGGGGGGGTCCTCCTGATAAAATGCTCGCCCAGACCGATTTCTTCAAGGATTTTCCCTACACTCTCTTCTAGTATTTTATAGTTTCATGTCTTAAGTTTAAATCTTTAATCCAGTGAGTGTCTATCTTAGTTAATGGTGAAAGGTGTGGGTCCAGTTTCAGTCTTCTGCAGGTTGCCAGCCAGTTTACCCAGCACCATTTGTTAAATAGGGGATCTTTTCCCCACTGAATGTTTTTAATTGGCTTGTCCAAGATTAAATAATGGTAAGTAGCTGGATTCATCTCTTGGTTCTCTATTCTGTTTCAGACATCTACTTCTCTGTTTTTGTGCTAGTACCATGCTGTTTTGATCACTATCGATTTGTAGTATAGTCTGAGATCTGGTAGCATGATTCCTCCTGCTTTGTCTTGGCTAGTCAAGGTTTTTTCTGATTCCATATAAAACTAAGTATTGTTCTTTCAAGATCTTTCAAATATGACAGTGGAGCTTTAATAGGGATTGCATTAAAATTATATATTGCTTTGGGTAGTATGGACATTTTGACAATGTTGATTCTTCCCAGCCATGAGCATGGTATGTTTTTTCATTTGTTAACATTTTCAGCTATTTCTTTTCTTAGAGTTTCATAGTTCTCTTTATAGAGATCTTTCATGTCCTTTGTTAGATAAACTCCCAAATATTTCATCTTCTATGGCACTACTGTGAATGGAATCGAGTCCTTAACTGTTTTTTAACTTGACTATTGTTGGTATATATAAAGGCTACTGATTTATGAATGTTGATTTTATAACCTGAGACGCTACTGTATTCCTTGATCGCTTCTAAGAGTTTCGTAGTAGAATCTCTAGTGTTTTCAGATATACAATCATATCATCTGTGAAGAGTGAAAGTTTGATCTCTTCTGACCCTGTGTGGATACCCTTGATTGCCTTTCTTCCCTAATTGCGGTGCCTAAAACTTACATTACCATGTTAAAGAGCAGTGGAGACAATGGGCAGCCTTGTCTGGTTCCTGATCTGAGTGGAAATGATTTCAATTTAACTCCATTCAGTACGATATTGGCTGTGGGTTTGCTGTAGATGGCCTCTTTCAGTTTAAGAAATGTCGCTTCTATACCAATTTACTTAAGTGTTCTGATCATGAAGGGATGCTGGATATTATCAAAAGTTTTTTCTGCATCGATTGAGAGAATCATATGGTCTTGTTTTTTAATTTGTTTATGTACTGAATTATACTTATAGATTTATGTATATTGAACCAGCCTTGAGACCCTGGGATAAAACCAACTTGATCATGATGTATAATTTGTTTGATGTGTTGCTGGATTCTGTTTGTTAGGATCTTGTTGAATATTTTGCATCTATATTCATTAGTGATATTGGTCTATATTTTCTTTTCTTGTTGGGTCTTTTTCTGGTTTGGGGATCAGGGTGATGTTTGCTTCATGGAACGTGTTGGGTAGTCTTCCTTCTTTTTCTGCCTTTGGAACAGGTTGAGTAATATACGTACTAATTCCTCTTTAAAGGTTTGGTAGAATTCTGACGTGAAACCATCTGGTCCCGGGCTTTTCTTTTTAGGGAGGTTTTGTATGGTTGATGCTATTTAAGAACTTGATATGGGCTTGTTCAACATTTTCACTTGATTCTGGCTAAGTCTTGGAAGGTGACATGCTTCCAAGTATTGGTCAGTTTTCTTCAGATTTTCATATTTCTGAGAATAAAGTTTATTTTAATATTCATTAAAGATTTTTTGAATTTCTGAGGAGTCTGTTGTTACTTCCTCTTTGTCATTTCCAATTGATGAGATTAGGGACTTTACTCTTTCTTTCCTGATTAGGTTGGCCAAAGGTTCATCTATTTTATTGACCTTTTAAAAAAAACAACTTTTTGATTTATTGATCTGTTGTATAATTTTTTTCTTTTCAATTTCATTTAATTCTGCTCTAATTTTGGTTATGTGTTTTCTTCTATTGGGTTTGGGGTTGGAATGTTCTTCCTTTTCCATTTGCTTGAGATGTCCCGTTAAGGTGTTAACTTCTTCTCTTTCTGTTCTCTTCAGGAAGGCTTTCAGTTCTATAAATTTTCCTCTTAGGACTGCCTTTGCGGTATCTCAGAGGTTGATAATTCGTGTCTTCAATGTCGTTTTGTTCCAGAAATTTGGCAATTTCCTTATTAATCTCATCTCTGATGCAGCTATCATTCAGCATAAGGTTATTTAACTTCCATGTTTTTGTATGAGTATGCAGATTCCTGTTGTTACTGAGCTCAACTTTTATTCCATGGTGGTCCTACAAGATGCTAGGAATAATCTCTATTCTTTTAAATTTACTGAGGTTAGACTTGTGACCTAAGATGTGATCGATTTTGTAATAAGTTCCGTGGGCTGATGAGAAGTATGTGCATTTAGTTTTGTTGGGATGAAATGTTCTGTAGATGTCTGCTAAATCCAAATATTGGATGGTTAGGTTTAAATTGAAATTTCTTTGCTCAGCTTCTATATTGGGGGATCAATCCAACACTGCCAAAGGAGTGTTAAAATCTCCGACTATTATGGAGCTGGAGCAAATCGAGTTGCTCATGTCTGTTAGGGTTTCTGTTATAAATTGAGGTGCATTCTGGTTGGGTGCATAGATATTAATAATTGAAATCTCATCATATTGAGTCTTACCCTTAACAAATATGAAGTGACTATTCTTATTTTTCCTTACTTTTGTTAGTTTAAAGCCTATTTTATCTGCAAATAAAATTGTAGCACCTGTTTTTTTCTGATTACCATTTGCCTGAAATATGGATGACCATCCTTTCACCCTGAGTCTAAATTTGTCTTTTAAGGTAAGATGTGAGTCTTGTATGCAACAAATATCTGACCTGAGTTTTTGTATCCAGTCTAGTTTTCAGCTGGTTTCTGTTTGACCCTAGTGAAACAGGTGCTCTGTGTTGATGTCTCAGCTGTGGAGAAATGTCAGCAATTAAGTCACCCCACCCACCACCAGCAACAATTGGAAAAGGAAAATCGAACCTTCCTAGAACCACACACTCAGGGCACCCCCTGAATAGTCCTTAGGCGATTAGTTCAGTTCAAAAGGTCCAAATCAGTTGTCTCAGTCAGCACCTGTCTCGGTTGGGACACATTAAGTGGTCTCTGGGAACTGGATCATAGGGGTCTGGTGACTACTCTGATATGGCTTCCTCCAGTGCTGTGTGGAGTCAGGAGGAGCCACCCAGCCAATATATCAGTCTGTGAAGGTTGATGCCTCCTTCCCCACCTTGCACCACTGTCACACCCAGTCACTGATAGCCCTGCAGTTGACTGACCCAGTTGCCTGTAGTGTACAGATACTCCGGGGGTTTGCACCTGCCTGAATCACAAGGAAATCTGCCAGGCTGCTGCAGTCTGCTTCTATCTAGCAGGAGGAGGTGATGCCTGACATCCTTGGGCGCTTGATGAAGGTTGGGGGGTGTTCACTCAGGTCCAGCCCTGCCCCTGATTGATGTTACTGACAGAACAGAACAGAACTGCTAAATTCCCCTGCAGAAGAGCAGCTGTTTTGAATTCCAAATCCCTGTCTTTGCTCCTGCAGGTTTGTATTCGGTTACCTGTCAGTTCTATCTTGCTGCCTTCCTTTGTCTATAGGCTGACGATTCCCTGAGTGCCTGGTGTGTCTTAGGCTCAATAAAGCGGTCCTCTCGGTCAGCCCCGCCCTGGGAGCTTCCCGGGTCGGTGAGTCAGCTCTGACCAGCTGCAGTTTAAGCACTGTCCACACCCCTCGAGAAATCACCCAAGAATCTGAACTCCTAGGGGACAGGCCTCCAGACCTCAGAGTGAGAGTGGAGGGGAGTCCTGGGAGCCCTGATTTGCAGGTAGGGAATATATACAGTTTTATACAGTTTTATGCCTGGCAGGAGAATGCCATGGCACCCTAGTAGGGGAGGTATGTCCAGTTTTCAGAGGGTCTCTCCCGTGGAGTGTAGTGGGAGGACCTTTGAACTCTGCCCGTTTGTTTGTGGGGCACTCCGAGCCGTTCTCGTGGGGGAGGGGACTCCTGTCCACTTGGTGATGTACTTTGTACCTTTTGTTTGTATCCTTGGGGTTGCAGCTTGCCTCAGCGGGGTTGATGTGTGTTCTTCAACCTTCTCTCTTGGTGCAGCTCAAATCCACCTGGTTACTTGCTAAATTTTTGTCCTTTAACTCTCCTTCTGGACCAGAGCCTCTGTGGAAAGCTGGTTTCAGTCAGCCATCTTGTCTCTGCCTCCTGGTTGGTTGTATTCTTAATTTCCATTTTTACTTTCTTCAATAGCAAGGGCTCCTATATTTTTATATGGTATTTCAGATCCGTTTATTCTGTTACTTCTCTCCTTTTTTCTCTCTTTTAGTAGAAACTTTTCTATTTTTCTCATCTTTCCCTTATACATTTCTTGTACAACAACTAAGATAGCCTCTGCTTTTTTTCTTTCTTTATTTTTCCCTATTTCTTCTTTATCTGATATAACTATATTTTTAATTTTCCTTATCTATCCTTATTTTTTTTTCTCTTTTCTTTGAGTGCTGGGGTGTCATGGCATTGGTTTGCCTGGGAGGTCATGGTGGTAGTCTGGCTCAAGGAGGTCAAGAGACCATAGTCTAGGGCAGTGGTTCTCAGACTGTGGATCACGAACTTTATTAAAGGGTCGCGGCATTAGGAAGGTTGAGAACCAGTGGTCTAGGGAGTCCCTCTAACTTTGGGCTTTGGAAAAACAGTATTGGCAAGTGCACATTGCTGAATTTTTCTTGCTTGTGTGTGTGTGTGTGTTTTTTTTTTTTTTTTGCTTTTCTTTCTTTTCCTATATTTGGCAGAGGTAGGGCTTTTCTTTGCTCAGGCTGGTAAGGAGCTCCTGATTTCATGGGGTCTGCCCAACCCAGCCCCCCCCCCCCCCAATCCTTGAATTGCAGGAATGGCCATAGCACTGTGCCACACAACACCATTTCTTTTGTTGCTGTAATTCTCTTTCTGTCCTCCTTCTCTCCTGTTCATTAGTTCTTTTCTTTCATCCTCCATATTTCTTTCTTCTTCTTTTTTTTTTTTACTTCTGTTTTCTTCTTTTTTTCTTTTCCTCTTCTTTCTCCCTGCTCACTAATTACCCTTCTCTTCTTTTTGGCCTTATACCAAGAGGTCACTTTAACACCTAAGCTCTCAGATAAGGTAATTTAAAGTGAAGGAGGCAGTAAGACGGAAAAATTAAGGCAAGGATATGAATAAGAAGAAATATATGAGGAAGAACCAACAGAAAAAATTCTGGCAACATGAAAAACCAACAGAACAACTTTCTCAAGAGAACATGAGGACACTACATGTAAAGAATTAATGAAACTGATAGAAAGGGAATTTACAATATGGATTATAAAGACAATAATGAAATTGATGAGAAAGTGAAAAAACAGAACCAAAAAACTAGATGAAAGACATGAAAAATATAGAAAGGAAATGGTGGAGCTTAAGAAAATGAAAGAATCATCAGGGAATTTAAAGATGCAAGAGAAAGTATCAATAACATATTAGACCATGGAGAAGAAAGAATCTCAGAGCTAGAGGATAAAGTTCATCAATTAACCCAGGCAAAGAGGCAAAAAAAGAAGAGAGAGAAAGCAGAACAATCATTCAGAGAATTACAGGTCTTTATGAAGTGTTCAAAGATATAAATTATAGGGATTCCTGAAGTGGAAGATTATCCGAAAGGAATGGAAGCCCTGCTGGAGGATATGATAAATGAAAACTCACCATCTTTCACTAAAGATTACGACACACCCCTTTCAGAGCAGTATTGAACCCTAGGTCACCTCAACTCAAACAGAGCTTCTCCAAGACACATTGTAATGAACCTGTTCAAAGCCAAGACAAAGGATAAAATTCTGCAAGCATCCAGGAGAAAGTGTCAACTGACCTACGGGGCAGATTCATTAGGGTGACAGCAGACTTTTCAGCCAAAACTTTCCCTAGAAGAGAATGTTCATCTACCTTCAACCTTCTTAAACAAAGCAATTTTCAGCTCAGAATTCTGTATCCTGCTAAACTAAGCTTGAGAATTGATGGAGAAAAATCAAATCTTTTGCTGATATGCAAACACTGAGAAAATTCACCACAACCAAGACCAACTGTACAGGAAATACATAGACCTATTCTCAACACTGAACATCACAATGGACCACAAGCAAAGTAAACATTCAGAAGGTCAAGATCAAAACTTAGCTTCCACAGTGGTGCAAAGGATAAAACTATGCAATGAACTTTCACAGAGTAAGATGAATAGAGCTCTACCACACTTACCAGTTCTCTCAATAAATGTTAATGGCTTGAATTCCCCACTGAAAAAGGCACAGCCTGGCTGGTGGTGTAAAAAAGCACAAGCCATCCATTTGCTTTCTCTAGGAAATGCATCTAACTTTGAAGGACAAATTGAGACACAGGGTTAAGGGATAGAGAATAGTATTTCAAGCAAATGGAAATCAGAAGAAAGAAGTGGTTGCAATCTTATTTTCAAAGACAAGTGGACTTAAAGCAACTAAAGTTATGGATTCCACCTCAGCAACATATCAAGACCTTGTCTCTCACCAAAAAGTTTTAAACAAGAGGTTGAAGTTACCAAATTTGGTAATGGGATGAAAGAGAGGAAGAGACACTGTGACAGATACCCTTGTGTATCTGGATGCACATTCCCTTCATGGATGGGGGAACACTGGAAATTAGTTCTGTTTGGGTGGAAGATCAGGTCCTTTATTCTATCCTGTCTTTATGCCTTCTATATTCGTGTTTGTGTTCAAGTCCTTCAAAATTCTCTTAAGTCCACCCAATTTTAATAACTCTCATAATCAGCTATTTCTCTCAACCCATCAAGGCTCTTTATTAAGCCACAGGCACATCACACTCAGTCTGAGTGCTGTTGCTCATGTCATTTTCGCATGGGGAACAGCTTCCTCATGATAATCTGTTAAAATCTTTTGTTTCTAATTTCAGGTTAATGTGGGGGTAAATCTGTTAACATTTTACCCAGTTTTTCAGGGCTCAGCTCAAAACCAACCTCTTTCATGAGGCCTGTTAATCTTTGGCACTTTCCTTGGACTCTCTTATTCCCAGACCTTTAAAGCACTTATAGTTTGTCCCATGTAATTTAGTTCCTAAGTAAATATAATAGGTACATTATGCATTACATATGTATTTTTTATTGCATGTTTTTTCTGTAGTTACTTTTGTCACCAATTTGATTTTGATAATATTATATTTTAATTTTTATGTTATTATATATAATAATATTAGAACATTACTCCATGTTTGCTCTGTCATTATCTTCATTTCATTTCTCTGAAGTCTTGCTAAGTAGGTACTTGTGGCCATGTCACAGATAAGGAATATAAGGGTAAGTTATATTGCTAAAAAGTAGCAGAACAGAAACCTAACACATAGTCTAAATTTACAGCTTTTTGTAGGCTGCTTGAGACCAGATACCTTGTCTTTTAAATCATCTGTATCTGTTTTTATTCATTGTTTTAATAAATATTTACTGAGTGCCTACTATATGTGAGGTATTATTCTAGGCTCTGAAAATAAATCCATATATATAGAGCAGTTGGAAATTTCTGCCCTTATGCAGTTTGCATTGTGAGGGAAGATAGTTAAGAATAAAGTAAATAGATATAAAAGTATACAGTATGTTGGCTTGGTGCCTGTAGCTCTGTGGTTAGGGCATTGGCCACTTACATCAGGGCTGTCAAATTCAAACTGTGCCTATTAAACAAAAATGACAGCTACAACCAGAAAATAGCCCAGGTGGGCTATTACAGTGGGCACTTGTAGTCCCAGCTACCCAGAAGGCTGAGGTAAGAGAATACCTTAAGCCCAAGAGTTTGAGGTTGCTGTACTCTGTGATGCCACGGCACTCTACCAAGGACAATATGGTCAGACTCTATCTCAAAAAAAAAAAAGTATACAGTATGTTGTTAATACAGGCTGCAGAGAAAACAGAATAAGGGCTGAGATAAAGCATGTGAGTGTGTGGCATGGTGTTGCTGTTTTAGGCAGCATTGTCAGGGAGAGTACACTGGTAGAATGTGAAAAGTGGCCATGCCCTTGTCAGAGGTGCAGGAATGAGGCTTTGGCTCTCTGGGGAAGAAAGTTCCAGGTAGAGGCACCACCAAGTGCTAAAGTCTTGAGGCAGAAAAGTGCCTGCCATGCTTAAGGAAAAGCAAAGAGGGCAGAGTGGCTGCATTGGAGCAAGTGGGGGAGAGTGGTGAGAGGCCTTGACTCCAGTGCAATGAGAAGTCACTAGGAGGTTTGCACAGAACATTGACATGATCTGATTTAGATGCTAATGTAAGTCATGTGCTGCTGATTTAAGATTAGATTGAATTAGGTCAAGAGTAGAAACTATTTTGCAGTAACCATGACGAGAAATGATGGCATCTTGACCAGGTGGCAGCTGTGAAAGTGGTTAGGAGTGATCAGATTCTATGTATATAGCATTTAAAAGAGAGAGTCAAAGTTTTTTAACTAAGCAACTAGGAAGTGTGAGTTAATGTTAGCTAAGCTAGAAAAGAACAGGAGCTTAGTTTCAGGTTAAGTTTGAGATACAGTTGACGCTTAAGTGGCAGCATTGAGTAGGCAATTAGGTATATGACATGGCATTTAGAGAGTTATGAGCTGGAGAGATAAATTTGAATCTTTGTTTAAAGTCATGAGACTCTCTGTGAGGTTACTAGAGGAGAGTACTTAAAGATCAAAGTCCAAGAACTGAGCTCAGGGGCCCTCCAGGTTTAAAAGGTCAGACATACGAAATGAACCAGTCAGTGCTGCCAAAAGTAATGGTCAGCCAGAGAGGAGGAAAGTGCACAGAGTGGGTGGTCCTGGTGACACACAAAAGAAATGTCTTAAGGAGAAGAGAGTGATAAGCTGACTCCGCAGGGCAAAGGTGGAGGGGACTGAGCTTTCCCACAGGCTCAGGCCTTGTGGATTGGAGCTCACTGGGTCTGCAGCAGCTTATACGGACACCAATCCTGGGAAATAACCCTTGTTTACTAAGTATTTGATGGAGTGATGTTTTGCCAGGAGGCTATTACACATGAACCCTGTCTTCTTGAGGGATTTAAAATTTAGTTGAGGGGCCAGATCTATACATATAGAAATAATAAATACAGGTTGGCCCATTTTCAGTGCCAGTTGAGTGTTATAGACAAAACAATGTCCTGGGATTTTAGGAGCTTGGGAAGTTTGTCAGATGCCTATGTGGCTGTTACAGGTTTTGTGAGAGAAGGAAACTTAAGGTGCATAATGAAGGGATGGTGTACTGTCAGCAGGGAGGGGAAAGAAGTTAAAGGTCATTTCTGGGGTGAAGGTGGGTGGGCATTCATTTGACTGGCGAGTTAGGAAGTAGCTGTGGAGTGAGGTATTTAGTTATTTTCAGGGGTTCCGAAATTTAGTCTTTTTATATAAGAGTTTTCCAGGTAGATAAATTGAGGTAGATTCTTCACATGTAAGATGACTAGCGAAATAAAAATGAGTGAATGTTAGTAAAACATGGTTATGGTTATTCAGAAATAAAAAGCAACTTGAACTTTAATTAACAAATGCAAACAATGTAACCTAATCATTTGTACCCTCATATCAATTTGAAATTAAAAAAGAAAAAAGTATATACAGAGATTTATGTGAAGAAGTTTATATGGCAGCTAGTATATCCTGAAATGAAATCTCATTTTTGACTAAACAACAGTCTTTTTCCCTGAAATTTGCAGTGCTGTTTAATATAGCATATGAGGCAGTGTTTTTAGAATTAGTACGTACACGTACAAGACTTGTTAAGTATTGACAGCGGCAAGAAGCCCTGTGGTTTTGGTTTAGGTTAACTTCCATTCTTTCCTTAGCTTTTTTATTTCACTCAGAAAAGGGATAACTTAAATTGAAGAGAGGGCAAGGAACTTAAAACCATATAAAAGATCATCTGGAAAATATAAAAACAATGTTTGTAGCAAACTAAAATACATATGAAAGCTCTACACCAGGGGTCCTCAAACTACGGCCCATGGGCTACATGAGGCTGTGTGAATTGTATTTGTTACCGTTTTGTTTTTTACTTCAAAATAAGATATGTGCAGTGTGCATAGGAATTTGTTCATAGTTTTTTTTTTAAAACTATAGTCCAGCCCTCCAACGGTCTGAGGGACAGTGAATTGCCCCCCTGTTTAAAAAGTTTGAGGACGCCTGCTCTACACACGAGTCAGTGGCTAAAAGTGCTAAATACAAAAATAAACATGAAACATTTCGTATCATGGGAAACAATGGTAATTCTACTCCATTACCTTTATGGGTTTGTAAAGTATAATGAAGTATAATATAAAGTATAATATAAAGTATGTATATTAATATATACTTTAAAAAATTTGATCGGAACTTACATTTTTAATGTTCTGATTTTCTGTTTTCTTCTGGTATTGATCCTGAGTAGATTATTCTACAGTTGTATATGGGGTGCCTGCCCCATATACTGGAGGTGGCAGGTTGAAACCTGGCCCCGGCCAAAAACTCCAAAAAAAAAAGAAAAAATACAAGTAGTTATCCAGAAAAACATTGGTTTTTATTTTTAAAATTGTTTCATCAGATTATACTTCTAAACTATAGTGATTCTTAATGAACAAATGAGAGTCTAGCTATCTCTTTAAAACTTAGAAAATGCCAGACATATCTAAGAAACGAATTTTTAAATTTTCTGAATATGAATCAATAGAAACACATTGAAATTTTTTTTTTTTTTTTTTACTCTAGCTTCCTATTAACTCTTAATTTGGGGATATTATGTAAGGCTTTGGATTATTACTGTCAATTTAATTTGTTTTTCTGGCTCAGAGATCATTGTCAGCTAGAAATATTTATTATATGCTTAGTATATATGTTAGCAACCCTGCTTCCCTTTGAAAATCATCACTTTAATGGAATCATAGTATATAAATTATTATTATATGTTCATTGTATTTCGCCTAATTGAAGATTTTTTTTCGAATTTCATTTTTAGAGACTGTCATGCAGTTCCTTGAGAAACTATCAGGCAAACTTTCTGAAAGGTTAGTTTTTGTTCTGTTATTTAATTTATTAGTCGTATGTTAGTTTTTTAAAGATGACTTACTAAAAATTAGGAAGTGACTTGTTAAGAATATGAGTGTTGGAATATTGAGTCGGATCTGTGGCTCTTTCAGCAAAAGTTATTCACTATGAGTCATATGTTGACAGAACACAGTTGTCTTCCTAAACTGCCAATCTTGAAAACTTAAGCAGTCCCCTCTCATTAGCGGATTGTCTTTAGGATCCTGTTATTCATGGGTAATTTAAAAATTCTTTCAAAAGCTTTTTGGAACTATTTTAACTTGTACCATTAATTTTATAACAAGTTCATTAAGTAGTATTTCACTTCTTTTGGCTTAAGTACAGGAGGCTCACAGATATGGTGGATTAATTTGTGTGTTTGATTTCATGTATTTTAAGAATGCTCTGTCTCTGTTTTTTATAATTTCAAGCTGAAATGACTTAACTCTCTTCATTGGGTCCCTCTGTTATATTCCTGTCTTCCCTGCCTGTCCCCTGCCCTGTCATCCCTTAGATCAGTGGTCCACCTTTTTGGCATCAGGAACCAGTTTCGTGGGAGACAGTTTTTCCACAGATGGCAGGGATGTGGGTGGGCTTTAAATTCTCAGAAGGAGCATACAACTAGATTCCTTGCATGTGCAGTTTACGGTAGAGTTCCTGCTTATATGAGAATCTAATGCTGACACTGATGTAATAGCAGGCAGCACTCAGGCAAAGATGCCTGTGATAGGGAGCAGGTACAAATACAGATGAGGCTTCAATCCCTGTCCTGCTGCTCACCTCCTGCTGTATGGCCTGGTTCTTAACAGGCCACAGACCAGTTGTCAGCCACCAAAGGGTTGGGGATGGCAGCCCTATTCATTGGCCCTCTTCTAGGGTTTCGCTGGGGGGGGAAGGAGGATTCCAGAATGAGGCATGTCATGGTTTGTGAAAGAGAGCAATGTTTTCCTCTTTTCTTTCTTCTAATGTCTAAAATTTTGTTTGCCTTTTTGTCTATACCAGTGGTTCTCAACCTTTCTAATGCTGTGATCCTTTAATATGGTTGCTCATGTTGTGGTGACCCCCAGCCATAAAATTATTTTCATTGCTACTTTATAACTGTAATTTTGCAACTGTAATGTAAATATCTGCTAGGCAGGATGTATTTTCATTGTTACAAAGGGGTCGCGACCCACAGGTTGAGAACCACTGGTCTATACCAACACATTCATTTTAGCTGAAATATCTGTTGGATTATAAAGTCATGCCTTAGAACCCATTTCTCTCTAGTTTGGTACAAGTTAAAGCTTTTGGAAGAATTTTTAAATTACACATGTTTACATATTTTCTTAGATTCTAAAACTTTCTTTTAATAATCCTACTGAATCACTGTGTCTTTGATATAAGAAAGAGGAAGAGTCAATTATGTAGTTACTTGAGAATTTGGTCTGTTTTACTTTATTATGTGTTAGTTTTCTTCATAATTGTACAGTCATATATAGAAGTGAATTCTGTCAGACATGGCATATTCTGTCAACATTAAGTGCATACTTATTATCTAGCTAGAGTTTTTTTGTAGGGGGAAAAATTATGACTAGTAATGTTAAATATAACTAGTCATAATTTTTGACAAACCAAAGTAAGTTTGATTTGATAACGGCTGCCAAAGCCACATTGATATTCTTTTATAGAAATAATCTGTTTAGTCTCTTTTTAAGCGATTTAAAGCTTGTTCATTAATATGTACCATTGCTAGTTTTTCCACACTTTAGTACTTTTGAGATATATGTCCACCATGATACTTTAAGATACAAATTGCAGTAATATACTGATTTAAATATTGTTTCTTTTAACACTTATGTAAAATTTGGGTTAATACTGATTTACATTTGTACTACTAATTACATCTTCTTTTATCGTGAATGTTGGAATATAACAAAAGCAGATTGTGTCATGTTAATTATTAAGATTTGTTCTAGCAAGTAAAGATAAACCTGTTTTACAGAACTATAAAAGATTTTGAGATGATACGAGGGCTGAAAATGAAATTAAATCCTCAAAAATCTGTAAGTAACTATGTGGGGAATATTTTTTGTTATAAATAATCTGTGAACTGAAATCATTATCTTTTGAGTCTGGAACTCTTTTTGACATGCTAGAGATCCGTGTAGTCTTGTTTATGATCTTTGGTTTTGATGGACAGAGGTTTTAAAATATTTGATCCATATGTCTGAGTCTGATATTGCCTGGAATGATAGCCTTTTTGTTGATTACCTGACATATTTTGTAGTGTGTGTGTGTGTGTGTGTGTGTGTGTGTGTGTATTATGAATGAACATTAACATAATGTATTCTAAAAAGTCTGCCTTATTCTATGGAAAGTTGGGTTCTCAATGTGAAGCCGTCTTTAATGCTCAGTGGAAGATTGATCTGGCTGGTGGCAGTTTTGACCATCATCCTTAACATTGCAGTTTACTCAGTCATTTGTTCACTAATTTATGGCTCAATGAAATAAATTATTATTTGAGAAAGTATTCTCCATTTTAAAAATAAGTATTGTTTTCAATCGTAAGATCTTATGGTCACATGATCCTACTTATATGATCTCACAATAGAGATGAAGTGTTGTTGTGGACAGAATGCTGCCCTAGCTGATTGAGGTGACCTGGAAAGTGAAGGGATTCCATGTATTAGGACTCTCCCTTTTGGCTCAAGAGTGCTACAGAATTGCTAAGCTTGACAACAGCATTCTTTATAGGTGCTGTTGTGGCTAATTTTTTATTCGATAGTGGCTGCCAAAGCCATACTTACAGGGAAGATTTAGGGAAATGGGCCTTGCAGATTTGGAAATGATTTAGCAGCGTCCCAGATACAACCCCTAAGAAACAGATTATTTCTGCTGGATGCAGTGGCTCATACCTATAATTCAGCTCTTGGGGAGGCACAGGCAGGTAGATTGGTTGAGTTTAGGAGTTTGAGACCAGCCTACGCAAGAGCAATATCTCAGAAGGCTAAGGCAGAAGGATTGCTAAGCCCAGGAATATGAGGTTGCTGTGGGCTAATATGTCACATGGGACTACCCAGGGTGGCAGAGTGAGACTCTTCCTCCAAATGGAAAAAAAAAAAAAACCCCACATTATTCCTATCAAACTCAATCTGTTAATTTATGGAAGGACTGTATCTAGCAAACTAAGTAGTATTAATCATTTATAACCACTGTGACTTGGTAGGTAGATCCACTTCAGAAACCAGATAGGTTAGAATTTTAGTGAATATAGAAACAAGAAATAAAAAATAAAATGTTTCCAAAAGCTAATTTGGTGAAAGGTAATACATCTTGAAAGAATCCTCCCTAGATATTTTGTATATCTTACTGATAACATGTAATGCTACAGGTATTCGTGAAGTGCCCAGTCATCTCTGGAAGTCCCCATTTTGATGACCCACCATTCACTGTGCTGCCCTTGTGCTTGCTGGAACTTGTGCTTATTCTGGACCAGTGGTTCTTAGAGTCTGGTCCTTGGATCAGAAACAGTAGCATCACCTGGGAACTTGTTAGAAATACAAGTTTTTGAGCCCCACTTCATATCCACTGAATCAAAAACTCTGGGGTAAGCCCCTGAAATCTGTTTCCATAAGCCTTCCAGGGATTCACACTCCCTTTCCCCATAATCGGGTATGGGGTCCTGCAGATTCTCCCTGCTCCCTTCTGCAGTTGCTGTAGCCTTGGTCGGGATCACTGTTAAAACTTTTTGCCCACATTGTATGTAATTGTGGTTATCTGTTTTTCTAGGCTTTTTTTCTTGCTTCCCCAAAATCAAATCCATTCTGAACTGTTTAGCAATGTGCCTAGCCCAGTGTTGGGCATAGAGTTAGCTCAACACTTACTTGGACTATGAATAAATGGATTGCTGCTATGGGGATTTTTCTAAAAAGCACATTTAATCTTGTCGTTTTCCTCTCTGGAATTCTTTGTTAGCTGCTGCTAATTGTCTGATTTGCCTTCCTGTGGCTTTACTTCTCCCACTAAGCCCTCTTGATCCAGCCCCACCTGCTTCTCTAGCCTTGTCTTTTGCTGTCCCTCCAAGCCCAGTTAGCATTCTTTGCTCTCTCCTAACACCTGGGGGATGCGTGTGTCCTCTGTTCACTTAGTTTTGCTTTCTTACCTTGTTTTATTTTCTTTTACTCTTTAATTCCAACTGATATTTATGTGCCAGCCACATAAATATGATATGGTAGGCAACTTCAATCATTCACAAATACCATACCCAGGAGTGTCTTTCCCCCTTTCTCATCTGGATTAATTGCTTCTATCTTAAAACTCAATTCAGGCATTGCCACTTCCAAAATATTTCCTGACCTTACGTTGTGATTCAGATACCCTTCCCATGGGCTGTGTTTTACATGGTGCAGTGTAGACATGACATATTGTCCTCTGATTGTTAAGCCACTTGTCTACTGCCAGAGACTGTCAGCTCTTTGATACAGGGACCATATTGTATTGGTTTTTGTCATTAGAGCCTGTGCTATGTCTGGCATTCAGCAGATGGTAAATGATGATCTGTTAGAAGACATGTGTGCAGGAACTGAACGCTGAGGGGCAAGACTGTCAGGGCCACAGTGCCTGTTCTTCAGGCACTCATGAGGTGAAAGCAAATAAGCCTACAGGTATTGTCCACTGTTACACAGCCCATGATAGAAGAATTGTCATGGGATATTGGGAAGAACACCTTATTATTTGAGGAAATAATGCCTAAGCTGAAAATTTGAAGGGCAATTATAACAAGGAGTGCAGCCAGCATTTATCGAGCTCTTACTCAGTGCCAGGTGTTGTGCTTAACTGTTTAAGTACATTCAGCAGTTCTATTTGGGAGGTACTGTTGATTCACTCAGTAAGTATTTACTCAGAGACTCCCACATACTATTCAGTGTGCCAGGATATGATGAGGAACAATGTAGGCACAGTCCCTGTACTCATGCAGTTTACAGTCTGGTATGGACTAAAAACCTGAACCCAGGAGGTCTGCCCTTCCTGGTCTCTTAACTACTCTTTTGTCCACCTGGACACCTGTGGGAAAGATGATTCATTTAGGTATTCAAGCTTTCTTTTCTTTCAGGACTCTGTACCAGTCTTCAAAAACAACTATTATTACAGTACTGCTTTATGACATATTTTCTTTGCAAAGATTAGAGTTAATTCTTCCTTAGTTACATTTTAAATTATTGCTTTCATTTTGGGGATCTACCCTAAGCTTCTTGCTTAGATTTAGAAAGAACATTAATCTTACCTAATCTTACCTGCATTATGTTTTATGGATTAATACATTGGCTACATTTGGGGAGAAATTTTATCATCACCAATTTAATCCATTAATGTTGACTTTGGTGAGTTTATATTTTAGAATATCTGTTTACCTTTCCTCTAAATTCTGGGTATTTATACCTCGCTAACCATTGATTACAGGGAAGTCAAAATAAGGAGCCAGCTATTTCATTTCCAGGCTATACATTTTTGGGATTTTCTGAAAATTTTCTGATCTACATTAACAATAGCTGGTTTACAATTTATAAGCTGACTGCTTTATAGTAAGTTGTTCACCATTTATAAGCTGGCAAAGTTACTGATATGAATTATGTAACAATAGCTTTTGTAATAATTTATCCATTGCAGGAAGTTATGCCATGGGATCCCCCCTACTACAGTGGTGTGATTCGTGCAGAGAGGTATGTTTTTACAGAAATATGCATGTATGAGAAAGAAGAAGAAAACTAACATTTATTGAGCACTTGATACTTTAATTATGCAACTATTGTTACTACTTAGTTGCCTACATTATAAACCTATTTTCTGGCTCCTGCCCACATATTCTTTGACTGCTTGTATCATTCCCGTATCCTTGTTTAAAATTCTTGACACTGTTCTTATAGTATCTAGACTCTGGCCCCTCTAAAGCCCTTCCCATGTGTAGCTTTCTGGTTGCCTTACTAGACTGTGAGCTCTGGGGGCTATGATCTTGCTAGAATCCTTGTTGTATCTTGTTACTGGTCCAGGTTAGGTGCTCAGCAAATGTTTGTTGACCTAATGAAGGAATGAAGTAGTACTTGGCATCATGCTGTATGATTTTCTTATTTGTTCTTATTTTTATTTGAACATATTGTTAACAACACATATTATTGGCGCATCTAGAAAGATACAAGTGAAATAAAGGTTTAGAGAACTGAAGCTGATTTGAAGTATTCCTCTGGCTTCTGTATTCTCATATGTTTATTATATTGTGGAAAGTAGTAGATATGTCTTTTTCATCTTACATATATCCTATTTCTATCATTTCTCATAAACCCAAGAAATATAGAGGTCTGTTCAAAGTAAACACATCTAAAAATGTTTATGGCTTTAGCGATTTTATGTGCACAATCATAAATTGTTTTAAAATTTCAGAATCCCACTCTTAACATTTTGTCAACTTGTTAACATTTTTTTCTTGCTACTCTTTGAAATATGTGTAGTTAAATTAAGAGAGTTAAGATTGATTTAGGTAATATGAAAATATGTGTTTTTGTTTTTTCCTCTTTAAAGCATGTTGGCATATGTCATGATGTTATATATATTTATTTGATTGGTATTAAGCTTTAAAATATTTTTCCTATGTATTATTGAAACATCAAGTAAAGGGTAGTAAGATTCCTCTCCAAAATCAGACTTTGTTTATTGTATTTCTTTCAGCATTTGTCTTAAAAGCAGAAAGCAATAACTTTGTACGTCCTTTTTTGCACTGGCAGGATGTGGTGCCCTAAGATCAGTTAGTGTGTTGAATAGTCACTTAATTTTCATTTATTTTTTTCTTTTTGGCCTCTATCCATCACTGTTTCCAAAACCAATTTCAGTTACAAAGCATAATTGTCTTTTAGCCCTCAGGTAATAATATTTTGTCAGCTACTCTTTTTTACATATGAGGTCTGACAATTAAATTTGCAGACTCATCCTAGAAGTACTACATACCTCATTGCTTAATGTCATTGTTTGGCGCACATATGCAACAGCAATAATGAACACTACTGAGCAAGACAGTGCCACATGTTGTCACAAACACAGCTGTAAGACACTAATAAACTAAGGTTAGGAAACCTTACCAAGTTGTGTGTACAGTGCTGCCAACATAAGCACGTGGTGAGAAGTTCAAGAACTTAATTGTCAGACCTTACTTGACAACAGCTTTGACAACAATTGCTTTGAAGGGTAGACTAAATGCTGGTACACTAAATGTAGTTTCCCAAGGGAGAGTATTTTGGTCTTTTTTTTTAGGTTTATTATTTTTTATTTTTTTTTTTATTAAATCATAGCATGATCATTGATATGATCATGGGGCATCATACACTAGCTTCATAAACCGTTTGACACATTTTCATCACACACACAATGACATAGCCTTCCTGGCGTTGTTTTAGTTATTGTGCTAAGATTCTACATTCTACATTTACTAAGTTTCACATGTACCCTTGTAAGATGCACTGCAGGTATAATCCCACCTATCCCCCTCTCCCCTCCCTCCCCTCCCTCCCCTCCCTTTCCCCCTTCCCCCTATTCTTAGGTTGAAACTGGGTTATAGCTTTCATGTGAAAGCCCTAAATTGGTTTCATAGTAGGGCTGAGTACATTGGGTACTTTTTTCTTCCATTCTTGAGATACTTTACTAAGAAGAATATTTTTCAGCTCCATCCATGTAAACATAAAAGAGGTAAAGTCTCCATCTTTCTTTAAGGATGCATAATATTCCATGGTGTACATATGCCACAATTTATTAATCCATTCATGGATCGATGGGCACTTGGGCTTTTTCCATGACTTAGCAATTATGAATAGGGCTGCAATAAACATTCTGGCACAAATATCTTTGTTATGATGTGATTTTTGGTCTTCTGGGTATATGCCTAGTAGAGGAATTACCGGATTGAATGGCAGATCTATTTTTAGATCTCTTAAGTGTTCTCCATATATCTTTCCAAGAGGAATGTAATAATTTGCATTCCCACCAGCAGTACAAAAGTGTTCCCTTTTCTTCACATCCACGCCAACATCTCTGGTCTTGGGATTTTGTGATATAGGCTAGTCTCACTGGAGTTAGATGATATCTCAAAGTAGTTTTGATTTGCATTTCTCTGATGATTAAAGATGATGAGCATTTTTTCATAT
>CAUYPK010020584.1:0-15472 GCA_963574355.1 Loris lydekkerianus | reverse complement strand
CCGATGGAACACACGTGATTACTTGCCAGTTTTCCACTGTTTTTGTCCTCCTCTTGGGGTCCAGAAGTCTCTTGCTGACTCCCTGTATCCTCAAAGGGATGATTATAGGCAGATCCCACCAGCCAGAGATGCCTGGAGTCTGACCTCCCCAGACACATGGTGCCCAGATTCAGGGAAGCTGTTACTCGGCCGCCATCTTGCTCTCTCCAAGATTGTTTATTTTTAAAGGACATTTCAAAGAAGAAAATTAAGAGAACACATAGGAAGTTCGTTTGTCATATTACTGAGAAATTTAACTTTGTAGAATTAACTGAGCTTTGGGTTAGTGACTAAAAGTAGCCAAAAGTCTATGATATACATCCAGTTGTATACATCTACTAGTATCTTGAGTACCTTGCTGGTTATATTTTGCAAATAATAGTAGAAGCTGACATTTACTGAGTGCTTGTTTCATATCACGGGCTTTACCTGTGAAGATGAGCTATTATTGTCACTAGCTTATGGGGAGGGGATCTGAAGCACCTAGATTTTTAGAGAACTATTGTCTACTCCAATATATATGTAGTAAAATTTTATTTGGGCATTGATGTACATTGAATATTGCGATATTTTTTTTGAATAAAGTAGTAACAAAACGACATTAGTGTTATTTTGAATTGTGACTGATTTGGGGATATATGAGTTGATATTAATGGAACCAGGATTTTTTTTTTTTTTTTTTTTGAGACAGAGTTTCATTATATCGCCCTCGGTAGAGTGCCTTGGCATCACAGTTCACAGCAATCTCAAACTTCTGGACTTAAGTGATTCTCTTGCCACAGCCTCCCAAGTAGCTGGGACTACCGGCGCCTACCACAAGGTCCGGTTATTTTTTAGTTGTAGTTGTCATTGTTTGGCAGGCCTGGGCTGGATTTGAACCCGCCAGCTCCAGTGTATGTGGCTGTCGCCCTAGCCACTGAGCTACAGGCGCTAAGCCTGAAGCCAGGATTTTTAAACTTCTTTACCTTGTTAGAAACTTTCTCTATGGCGAGTGTGGTGCACCTGTAGTCATAGTACTCTGGAGGCTGAGACAGGAGGATCACATTAGCCCAAGAGATTGAGGCTGTGGTGCCTCATGATTACACCTATAAATCACTACTGCATTGCTCTCCAGCCTGGGCGACATAGGAAGACCCATCTCCTCAAAAAAACAAAAAACAAAAATGAAGAAGTTTTCTCTGTAGCATTTTTCTGTTAGTAAATAAAACTTTTATGTAGTATTTCTTTATAGGGCTTTCAGTTTTCCACCATAAAATAATGTTTTCATTTGCCATAATATCTGAAAAAAGAAATGTGCTTCCTTCTTAGGGTGGTAATATAATAGCCTGGGTCCTGGAATACATAGTTTAGCTTTAAATCCTGAGTCCATAATTTATTAGCTTTGTGATCTTCGGCATAATACTTTACTTTCTAAACTTCATTTTCCTTGTCAATAAAATGGGAATGATGGTAGTTCTTGTAAATATATTTGAGGTTATTATAATGATTAAATGAAATAATTAGGGTAAAGCTTAGTGTTAAATTACCAATTTATCTGTTTTCACTATTATAAATAATTACTTGATGTAGTTATTTAAAAAATGGTGCATTTCCTTTTTAAAATGTGTATAAGTTTGTCTTATCTGTGATTTATTCTTAAAAGTTTAAAAGAATATAATGGACAGTGCTAAAAGTAAATTAAATTTTAGTATAGATTCTTAGTAATTGAATAATTTAAGTTATGCGTATTTTTTTCTTTAATAGTCCAGAGGAAAAGATTAGACAACTAGAGAAGAAAGTAAATGAGTTGGTAGAAGAGAGCTGTATTGCCAACAGTTGTGGGGACTTAAAATTGGTAAGTTCACATACTAATAGAATGTAGGTCATGAAATATGTATAGGCTTTTGTATATACACGTGTATGTATAGATATATACTTTCATTGTTGAGTGGTCTTTGAATTTTGAATGAAGTGATTATTTTGAGAACCGGGAGTTGTAACTCTGTTTCATGAGTTCGGGTGTCAAAATAATTGGCTGATTTTGTAGTTTTTGACATTGATATTTTTGGTAGGGAAAAAATTCTAATGTACTGGTTGATTTAATTTTGCAGCCTGGTAAACTACTGAATAAGATGCCAATGTGTTGCTGACAGGCATAGCTATCTTGAGCCATACATGGTACTAATTGTGGTTTTCTTATTGAAGACTCATTACCCTGAAATATTTTTTCCTAAGTAAACTAGAAAGCCATAGTTTGCTTCCTGGCAATCCAACCCTATTTTTTAAAGTTTAGTCTTTTAATTTGTTTTATTCACATTACTTTGATTGTTGTACCATATAAATTTAATTTCTGTGACTTAATTATTGGATTAATGAATACTATTAGAAATAGTCAATCTAAAAAAGCTACTTTTAGCGCCTGTGGCTCAAAGGAGTAGGGTGCCAGCCCCATATACCAGAGGTGGTGGGTTCAAACCCAGCCCTGGCCAAAAACTGCAAAGAAAAAAAAGAAGGACTCAAATCTTTAAGGGGCAGTGCCTGTGGCTCAAGGAGTAGGGCTCTGGCCCCATATACCAGAAGTGGTGGATTCAAACCCGGCCCTGGCCAAAAACTGCAAAAAAAAAAAACAAAAAAAATTCTAGAAAAAAAATTAAAAAGCTACTTTTATTGCTCAAAGAACTGGTGGGTTTTTTTGGTTTTTGTTTTTTTTTTTTTGGTAGCCTTAAAAAAAAAAATAGTCCCATGGTGAATTTGTCTGTGGTTAGACTTGGTAGGAATCAGAGAAAGGTTCTTGGCATTCTGAGTAAGGTATGAACCAAGCTAAGCATCTGTTGTAACCCTGGGCAACAGTTATTTCTTGACTTGTCTGTATTTTGAGCACCCTAGAACCAAACAAAATTCATCTAAATTCCTACCTTGCAAGATTGAATTAAAATACCCAAAGATAAAGAACCTGGGAAGAAAAAAAGGTTGGTGAGCATGGTCAAACCAAAACAATGATGAAAGCCATATAATAAACTGGACTTGGGATAAATACACCCCACATTTCATCCCTTATATTTTCTCCTTCTTTCCCAGAAAAACCACACCGACATTTCTATGCCAGTGAGCATCAGTTTAAACAAATACTCTGAGTTCTATGTTTTCAAGGCAAAATTATGGTAAGAGTGTAGAGTGACATCCTGGGAAGTCCAGGGATAGAAAATTAATTCAGTCAAACTTAGTGTAGATTTTTCCCAAATGCATAAAAGTAGATGAAGGCTCAAAGTGATTTACATTGTATAAATCTGATTTCAGGCCTTAGAAAAGGCAAAAGATGCAGGAAGAAAAGAGAGAGTCCTGGTGAGACAACGAGAACAAGTTACAACTCCAGAAAATATCAATTTGGATTTAACTTACTCAGTAAGTGTTGAAATACCTGCTGAAAAAAATTATTTTGGCTAGGATTTGTGGATTCCAAAGACTTCTTTCTTTTTTCTTTCTTGTTTTACTTTAAAGATCTTATTGGTCCTTGTGTACCAGAATTAGATTAATAATAATCTCTATCACCTTTTGGCATTTTGGATAAGATCAAGAGTAATAATAATCTTTAGTTCACGAGATACTCTTGTCTTTGGTTTGTGTAAAGCCCTCTTTTATTTATTTAGCTGTTAAATAAGTAAGTACTTGGAAAATATCCATTGTCCAATGGCTCTCTTCTTTTTCTTTCTTTTTTTTTTTCAATTGACAGTGGGGTCTTCAGGGTCTATTTCTTGAAGTGTGTTAGTATTTATACTCTATCTAGGGCATAGACTCACAGGCTTGTGAGTCAGTGATTTTTGAAGGACTTCAAAACAAACTAAGCAAATAAGATGGTGTTCTATGAGGGTAGTGGGTAAAACAATGATAGTGCCTCTAATTTCTAGCAGAATGTTCTTAATTTTCCTTTTCTGCTGTTTAAAGGGTGTATTTTTTTTTTTTTTTGAGATAGTCTCACTATGTCACCCTCAGTCGAGTAGCTGGGACCACAGGCACCCGCCACAATGCCCAGCTGTTTGGGGGGTTGCAGTTGACATTGTTGTTTAGCAGGCCAGGGCCGGGCTTGAACCTGCCAGCCCTTGGTGTATGTGGCCGGCACCCTACTCACTAACCAACGGGCACTACCTAAAGGGTGTATTTTCAGCGAGCTCAATTTTTTTGCATTAAACAAATGGGGGAAAAGGTGATTTGAAACTTACTGTTTAGAGCAAATATTTTTAAATTCTCTGAAATCTTACAAGGATAATTTGTGATGTTCATTTTTTACCTCTGAAACATAATTTACTGTAAGTTAATAACTTAAATTAGAATTTAGTGTATAGAGCTTTTACTGTGCAAATTCCTAATCTACTTTAAGGTTTAAGATATTTCCACGTTTTTTTTTTTTTAATTTTTAAAAAATTATATTAATTTTTTTTTTTTTGGTAGGAGATGGGAGTCTTACTCTGTCATTTGGGCTGGAGTACAGGGGCATGATCGTAGATTACTACTGTAGCCTCAAATTCCTGGGCTCAAGTGATCCTCTGTCTCAGCTTTCCAAGTAGCTGGGATTATAGGCAAGAGCCCTTGCACCCAACTCTCCACAAAATATTTAGCACCTATTTACAAAGAGATTTTAGCCCAGTATCTTCCTGATTTCTTTTATCACCAGCAGCATTAGTGATATATAGTTATTCTTTGTATCTTCCAGAGATTTAAGGATGGCAAATACTACCTAATTAAATAGAATACATAAAAAATTAAGTTGAAATTTAGGGGACCACTCTTCATGTATTGTTCTGCTTCATTTGGAATGCAGGACATTTTTTGTTTACTTAATTTTCTAATTGCTTTGGTATCTTAATATAAACAGGTAACTTTGCTATAGGATTTTAATCTCTAGAAAGCTTACAGGAGAAAGAGGCTTAAAATGGTCATTATGTGTCTTTTTTGCAATATGTTTTTCCTTAGGTTCTTTTCAACTTGGCCAGTCAGTATTCAGCTAATGAAATGTATGCTGAAGCACTAAACACATATCAAGTAATAGTGAAAAACAAGATGTTTAGCAATGCAGGTAGGTGGATATAATCAATTTTATAAAATGAGGAGACATAAATTACTACTACAGAAGAACCAATAGGTATAGTTCCTTTGTAGTGATAATTTATGTTTCCTCATTGTATGCTTCCTTATTATGAAATGCTAAGCAAATGGGTATTTGATAGAGGTCTTTGCTTAATGATACTATTTATATGAAAATCTATACAAATACATATAAAGATGATCATATCAATGTGCACAGCTATAATTTAATAAAAAAAAAATACATATGAAGAAATATAGTTGGTATGAGGTATTACTGCCTTATAGGAAACAAAAACTATATTCTGTTAATACAAGTAGAATGAGCCATAGCAACCTAATAGACATGCTTTCTTTAATATAAACTTATCCACAAGAGACTATAATTTATATTTAGCATTTACATTGTGTAAATTTTGGTAGCAGTATAAATGTTTATAAAGGATATCATTTCCTTTAATATACTAAAATTCATGTGGCATTATTGAGTCTACTTTTAAAATGTCTTGTATACCATTGTTTTTCTTAGAAGAATACGCCTCTAGCTTCATAAGGTAGATTAGTTGTTTAACAGCCATATTTTCAGGAACCTGTCTATCTTTTTCCTTTTCCTCAGAGAAGATAAGTGTGAAAATAGTATAATTGTTTTAACATTAGAATTTTAGGTAGTGTCTGAAGCTTCATAACTTGAGAAAAGCTTTAGAAAATATGAATGAATTAAAGTCATATAAAGTGGAAAAGGTGAAAAAATAGGACCATTATGCATTGATTACTTTTTTTTAATTAGGAAGATTGAAAGTGAATATGGGAAATATTTATTTAAAGCAAAGAAATTATTCCAAAGCCATTAAATTCTACAGAATGGCATTAGATCAAATTCCAAGTGTCCATAAGGAAATGAGGTAAGTTTATACTATGATAACTTAAATTTAAGTGTTGTTTTCTTTCTTTTTTTTTTCTTTTGTGTTGTTTTTTCACAACAAAGTAACTCTTCTGATCTATTTTTAGTGGGTTGGACGTTTTGAAGTGCTTACACATGAAGCTGTTAGATTTATGTTATTTGTGGTGTATTTTGATCTATTCCCTTGTTGCTACTTGCACACATTTGTATAATGACAAATTAAAGGTTAAAGGTGTTGTATTTAACCAAGGGAAATTAAACTAAGCTAATTGACTTATTCAGGGATTAACCCTGCCGGCCATTAGTACATGATACAACTTCATTCCAAACTGGAATCATAATAGCATTACTCCAGAACATATGAAATTCTAGAATACAGGGCTAGAAATTAAAACCCCCCTATGTTGTTACTATTGCTAGAGATTAAAATAATGAGAGGAAAGGATTACATCTGAATTTCAGAGGAGGGGTAGAAACTGTGATATTTTCTATTCCTATAATATTTAGGTGCAGAAACAGTAAATTACCTTATGGTCTAGACTCTTGGTAATTAAGGGAACGTAAGAAGTTTTCAGCATATTTACTGGACATAATTCCCTAGACCCAGTACATTTCCTTTGTGAAAGTTAATTTATTTGTAATGCCACCTATCACGATCATTTGTTTTTTGAATTTTGCATGCTCTCTCCTTATCATCAGCAGATATTATCTAGCTTACAAAATACAATGCCTTTGAGGTGAGACCAAGAATTCAAACATTTTAGAAAAAGGTAATAATATTGGGTAGCAGATATTAAGTGGTTAATAATCAATAATTGAGACAATGGGTGCTGTAAGTTGAGGAAATCATTATTGAGAACAAGAGTAATCAAGGGAGGCTTTATGAGGAAGGTGTAGTTGAGACAGGTTCCTTAAGTGAAGAGAAGAAAACGGGTAACATTCTATACAAAGGGTACACTTTGAGGGAAGTAGGTATCCATGATGATCAGAGGATTCTGAATAAACTAATTTGGTAGAGGGATTATTTTGAGGACTGGTTAGAAATAAGGTGAGATCACATCCACTAAAATGGTTTTAATCAGAAAAACAGTAAAAAAATTTTGGTCAAACTGTAGAAAGATTAGAAACATTACTCTTTAGAGATACAAAATGGTGCACCTACTTTGGAAAACATGCAGTTTCTTAAAAAACGAAACACAAATTTACCATATGACCATCAGTTCACTTTTAGGTATATACCAAAAAGAAATGAAAACATCCATTGTCACAAAGGCTTATCTTGGGAATGTTCATAACAGCATTATTCATAACAGCAAAAAAGTGCAAAGGATAAATAAAGTATGATATATATCCATATTACATATTGCTTTTTGGCAGGAATGAAGTACTGATACATGTTACAATAAGGAGGAACCTCAAAAAGATTATGTTAGGGAAGTACGCCAGACAGAATATCACATATTGTATAATTCCATTTATATGCAACATCTAGAAAAGGCAGATGGAAAATAGATCAGAGGTTGCAAAGGGCTAGAGGAAAAAATGGGGATTATTAACAGGCATAGGTTTTCATTTTAGAGTAATGGAAATGACTTAAAGTAAGGATGTGGTTACAGTTCCACAACTGTATAAATACAGCAACAGTTATTGAATCACATACTTAAATAATTTTATGGTGTATGTGGTATATGTGTGTGTGTGTATAAAGCTTCATCAGTAAAGTTTTTAACAAAGCAAAAACTTTTAAAGTGGCAAAAGTAAAAAGGAAATTACTTGTAGAGAGGCTTGAATGCCATATTAAAGAGTTTAAAATTTTAAAGCCTATCCTTTTTTTTAGGATTAAAATAATGCAGAATATTGGAGTTACATTTATTAGGACTGGTCAGTATTCAGACGCCATTAATTCATTTGAGCACATAATGAGCATGGCACCAAATTTGAAGGCAGGTTTTAACCTAATTCTCAGTTATTTTGCCGTTGGAGACCGAGAGAAAATGAAGAAGTCATTTCAAAAATTGATTGCTGTTCCCTTAGAAATTGATGAAGATGACAAATATATTTCACCAAGTGTGAGTATGAAAAAGATAGTTATATAGCCACCTTCCAGTTATCTGTGTTTTTCTGTGTTCAGAATAAGGAAGTTGAAATACATGACTTCTTGGGTTTTTTCCCAGGCATATATTAAGGTGTTTTGTTATTGATACATTTCATTTATTATTTGAGAATGGGACTTTATTAAAATTGGATAAAGATTATGGTTTAAATAGACTTAATCATTTCATTAAGAGGAAAAAATGTTATTAAACATAAAACAGCATGTCATTCATTAAAGGTTATATCTTGACCAAGGAACCCCCAAATTCTTGTTTTGACCTTTTATAAGTCATTGTGAGTAGAGGCAATCTACTAGATTACAAATGAAATAGAGTAGAATGTAGAGGCAATCCCTAGATTACAAATGAAATAGGTTTTGTAGGTTTGTTCTTAAACTGAATTTATATATAAGTTGGAACAGGTATGTTTACCTATTACCAATAAAAGCCTCTGTTCAAAAGTGCTAATCATACATCAGCTGGATGTTTGTAACTTGGGGAATTACTGCAGTAGCCTCCATTCATAAGTGTGAGTTGTACATAAGTCAGATGTTTGTTAACTGGGGGACTGCTTGTATACTAAATATATCAAGAGTGAAATAAAGTAATTCCTTCTCCTTGATACAGTAACACATTATACAGTTATCATATTTTCAAGACCAAGAGAAACATTATATAATGTTAAATGAAAAAATACATATACACACCTACATGAATGTAAACTAGAATAACATACACCAAAGTAGAAATAGTAGTTTCTAGGCTATGAGATTGTTTTTCTTCTTAATGATTTTAATACATTTTCCATATTTTTATACATAAAATATTGGTATACTTTATATTATTTTATATTAAATCAAACTATGTAAAATTGCCTGTATTTATAGATTAAAAGGGTATGTTTTTAGTTTCATAGAGTTAACTTTTATATTAAATAGATTTTCCTAGTAGAGTATAAGGGTATTGTAGCACAGTGGTACAGAGTGCAGGCTCTTAAACTGGATTCCTGGCCCCACTATGCAGTTCTTACTCTTCTTGTGCCTTAGTTCCCTTATATATAAAATGGGACTAATTATAATAACCTGCCTTAAAAGGTTGGGAAGGTTAAATGAGTAATATGTAATGCATAAAATAGTGCTAGAACCTAGGTAAGTGCTGGGTGAATGTGAATAATTATATATATTTTCATATGGAGAATATGCTCTTAATGAAGAGTAGAGCTATGGATCATACTAAGTAATTATATTTGAGGTTTTATATTTAGAATTAAAATACCATACAGTTGTACTAATAACCACAGCTTCTATATATTTGGCCCTAATCTTTCCAGTCTGTTTTATCAGTTTCTTGGAATCAAGCTTAGTTCAGTGAAGATAGATAGATATCTGATGGATAATCAGAAATATGAAAAAAAAGTTCTACTCTACATAAGGGAAAATAGTTTAGAAGGATTAATTCACTTTCTATTTTATGCAACTAGTAAGTTAAGTGAGGAAGTCGATTAGAAATCCAAGTTCATGGTGTTTACTTCACAATTATTTATTTTTTTAATTTTATTTTCCCAGGATGATCCCCATACTAACTTAGTGATTGAAGCTATAAAAAATGATCATCTCAGGCAAATGGAACGTGACAGGTAATACCTCAGGCAATTAATAATTAAAACATAATAATGTAGTTTTAAGTTTTATGAAAGAGTTGAATGTTCATTTCTGACTGTTTCTTATAAAACTCATTATATTCAATATATTTCTTGAATAGTGGTATCATTTCACCATTTCTGCACTTTACTAGATTCTCTTTTCTCCATCAACTCATCTCAGCTCTCATGCTAATTTTATTTATTTATTACTCAATTCTGCAATTTCTTTCCCTCTGTATTTGGTATAATATTAAAACTTAACTTTGCCCTTATTTTAAAAATTATGCCTTTTGTATTTTTGTCCTGCCTCCCAATTAAATATCAACTCTGAGACAAAATTGTACTTATTTCATTTCTTTTTTCTTCTGATGTGATATTACAACCTATTTCTACTTAGAACACTTGACACTAAATGTCTGGTTTTTCCCACACCAACTACCTTAATTATCCAACTCTCAGGACACCAAGGGCTCTGTCTGGTAAGTCTGCTCCAGTGCCCCATTCTTCACTGCAGATAACCAGTTCTAAGTCTGGGCTTCCTGTACTTCTGACTGACCTGCTATAAATCAGGGGTTCTCAGTACCCTGTCCTCATGAACCCCTCCTCAGGTTCAGTAATTTTCTAGAACAGTTCATAGAACTCAGGATAACATTTTACTACATTTACCACTTTATTATAAAAAGTATAATTCAGAAACAACCAAATGGAGGAAATGCATAGGTATGTGGGAAGGGGTTTAGAGCTTCCATGCCCTCTCTGGATGTACCATTTTCCCAGTATCTCTGTGTATTTTCCAACCTGGAAGCTCTCTGAATTCCATCATTTGGGTTTTTAATGGAGGTTCCATTGTGTGAGCATGATTGCTTATATTAGTGAACAAACTCAATCTCCAGCTCTTGAGAGTTCCAACTCTCTCATATCATGGTTGGTTCCTGTGACAACCAGCCCCTATCTTGAAGTTTTCTGAGGGCCACCAAGAAATTATCTCATTAGCATAAACTCAGGTATGTTTAAAAGGGACTTATTATGAGCAACAAAAGATACTTCTATCACTCAAGAAATTTTAAGGGTTTTAGGAAGTGTGTGTCAGGAACCAGGATGAAGACCAATGAAGACTTCTTATATCACATCACAGGTACCTAGTCTCTTCCAAGTATGGTTTGAAAAGTTTTAATATTGCTGAGCCTAGTGGTTCACACCTGCAGCTCTAGCATTCTGGGAGGCTGAGGCGGGTAGATTGCTTGAGCTCAGAAGTTTGAAACCAGCTTGAGCAAGAGTGAGACCCCACCTCTACTAAAAATAGAAAAACTAACGATAGGTGCTTGTAGTCCCAACTACTCAGGAGGCTGACGCAAGAGGATCCCTTGAGCCCAGGAGTTTGAGGTTGTTGTGAGCTACAGTTGACACCACAGCACTCTATCCACAGCAACAGAGTAAGACTCTGTCTCAAAAAAAAAAACAAACGAAAGTTTTAATATTTATTGAACATGCAGTAGGTATATTAGGAGTATATCATATGATGGAGGGTCCTTAATCTTTTTTTTTTAATTGTAGTTAAAACACATATAATATAAAATTTACTACCTTAACAATTTTAAGAGTATGGTTCAGTTGTATTAAATGCATTCACATTCATGTATAACCAGTCTCCACAACTCTGTTCATCTTGTTAAAATAAACCTCTGTACTCATTAAATAATAGCTCCTCTTTCCTAGACCTGGCAACCACCATTGTACTGTCTCTATGATTTTGACTATTCTGGGTACCTCATACTACATATAAGTGGAACCATACAGTATTTTCTTTTTGTGACTGGTTTATTGCACTTAGCATGATATCCTCAAAGTTTATTCATGGTATAGCTTGTGTTAGAATTTCCTTTCTTTTAAAGCTGAGTGATATTCTGTGGTATGTATGGAGGCCCCTTAATCTTGAGGAATTAGTTTTGCCTTAAAAATAAAACACAGACTTACACTTCTAGGGAGATGAATTAGACATAGTTTTTCCTATTCTTTCACTAGAATAACTGAAAACCCTGGAAACTTTATATATGAAGCAAATATAAGAAGATGGAAAGAGAAAGGCAGATTAGCAAAGGGCCTCAGAATGAGGTACTGAATTCCCTTCATACATCCCAGGAGCTAAAGCAGGTGGCAATCGAAACCAATGGGTACATTACAAGACAAAACAGGAAAGTACCAAGTAAAGCCTGCTTTCTCTAGCCAAAGGACCAGGAAGGGAATAAGCTAGCAGTACTGAAAACTTTTAGATAAATACCGCAGAAAAAAGTGTCTGTACCCCCATGTACACCAGCAAAAGCCAAGTTGGAAGGGAGCCTAGACTTCATCCTTGCAAAGCTGTGAGAAGATGCCCCTAAACACCACCCTACTTCTCTTGGTGTCAGAGGAGGGCAATTAGGGAGCCAGGACTTTAATCCCTGAAGTCTGTTCTGTGCTGTCAGTGGATGACTAATGAGGGGTGCCTGGAAATCTACCCCCACCCAGCAATTGTGCCATACCCCTCCACTTTTCTCTTGGCATAGTATCAGAGGGATTTCTGTCTTCATCTGGTAGTGATAAGGTGATTTCTCTCCTTCCTCTGCTGGAGTGGTATCCAGAAAGCCAGCTAAAACAGATTTAAGTAAAATCCAGGGTCTCATAATTCAGAAATGTCTCATTAATTCATCAAGTATCACTTGTGATACCAAAAAAGGAAGATTCCAACCTGAATGAAAAAAGACAATCAGCCTGGGCCCAGTGGCTTATGCCTGTAATTCCAGCATCTTAAGAGGCTGAGGCAGGAGGACTGCCTGAGCCCAGGAGCTCCACACCAGCCTGGGTAATACAATGAGATCCTGTCACTACCAAAAATTTACACATTACTCAGGCTTGGTGATGGTGTGCACCTATGCCACTCTACCTGGTGACAGAGTGAGAGACCCTGCCTCTAAAATAAAAGCAATGAGAGATACCACAATACCACCACTTCACACTAATATGCTATAGTGAAAAAAAAAAGAGAGAGAAAATAAGAAGTGTTGGTAAGGGCATGGAACTCTTATATGCTGGTGATGGGAATATAAAATGGCACTTTGGGAAGCAGTCTGGAAGTTCCTCAAAAGTTTAAAATACACCTTTGTGACCCAGAAATTTCATTTCTAGGTATATATCCAGAGTAATTAGAGCATGTGTCCACCTAATGGCTGGTACACAGATGTTCTTAGTAATATTATTCGTAGTATGAAATAAAATAATAGTATGAAAAAGTGGAAATAATCTAAATGTCCAAGAACTCATGTATGAATAGGTAACATATGTTCTATCCATACTGTGGAATGTTACTCAGCCTTAAAAAGGAATGAAGTACTGATTCATGCTACAATATAGATGAACCTTGAAAAGATGATACATGAAAAAAGCCAGTCACAAAAGCTATCTGTTCTGTGATTCTGTTTATGTCAGTACAGATTTGGCAAATCTAAAAAGACAAAGTAGATTACTGGTTGGTAGGGGCTAGGTAGCTTGTAGATATAGGGAAATGTCTGCTAATGAGTACTGTGTTTCTTTTTGGGGGTGATGATAATGTTCTAAGAGTGATTGTGGTGATTGCTGCACAAATCTGCCAATATATTTAAACCATTGAATTACACCTTGTATATAGGTTAATTGTATGGTATATGAGTTACACCTCTCTGAAGTTGTTTAAAAGAAGGATTCAAAAGTATGTTTTTAAAATTACACACTGTGACCAGATAGGATTAATATCAAGGATGCAAGGCTGGTTCATTATTAGAAAATCAGTCTGTGTGATCCACCATGCTAACAAGCTGAAGAAGAAAAAACAATCATGATTGAAAAAAGATGAACCTTTTCTCTGTTTCTTTTTATGATTCTGTGATGAATGAGTGTTGAATTTGTCAAATGCTTTTTCTGCATCACTTTTTGTAACATCGATATTACTCAACAACAAAAGGAATAAACTGTTGATACTTGCAACAGTATGAATAAATCTGAAAGGAGTTGTACCTTATGAAAATAGCTAATCCCAAAAGATACACTAAATTATTCCATTTATATAACATTCTTAAAATGATAAAATTATAGAAATGGAGACCAGGTTTGTCGTCTTCAGGAGTTGAGGGGGGTGTGGGGATAAGAGGGCAACGCAAGGTCATGGAAATATGATGGAAATATTCTGTATCTTGATTAGCAGCCAGTAACCTGGTTATGATACCATACTATAGTTTTGAAAGATGTTACTATTGGGGAGAGTTGATAAGGGGTACATGGGATCACTGTTATTTTTTACAAATGCATATGAATCTGCAATTGTCTCAAAAAGTTTAAAAGCAAGAATAACTATTACAGAATGAATATTTAATTAACTTGGAAAGATGTTATTTCTATATTAGTATAGCATATTAAGTATGAAGAGCAGAATATAACAACTGTATATATAAGTCCAAGAAGAAATGACAAAGATTTTTTTATCTACCCTATAAATTGGGTATTTAAATATCCACTTTGAAAAGTACTTTGCCATTTTTCAGTAATGATGACGATGCACATTTCATATATGTACACAATAGATATGTATGCACACACATACCTATAGATGGATACATATATACCATAATCAGTTTTACTATTTACCACATCCTATTTCTTCAGTGGCCATTTCACTCTGTACTTTGATGCCCACAGTGCAGGCTATGTAGCTTCTAGTGCAGTGTCTCTTTCTTCAGTTTGTCAGAAGGCATCATAAAGGAAAAAAAGAAAAGATATGAACATTGTTGACTGAGAAAGCAGTCATGGCTTGCTAATCACATTTCCTGGACATGGCTTTTAGCCTGACTTATAAATAGATTTCTAGTCCATCATTTAATAGGTTTTTGTGGTAAGTTAGCTTTGATAGGTAATGGTTACACTTAAATTTTAAAAAAATAAATCCAAACTATTTTTACGCTATATTTTTAAATATAATTTTTTGTTTGTTTGCTATAGGAAAGCCATGGCAGAAAAATACATCATGACAGCTGCAAAACTCATTGCTCCTGTGATTGAAACATCTTTTGCTGTAGGTTATGACTGGTAAGAGAGAAGAAATTCAATAAAACTTCATGGATGTGGTATTTTCATAATTCATATTTTTGAGTTAAAATTAGTATCATTAGGAAAATGAATAATTTTTTTAAAATTTCAGATTAATATGGAGGTACATATGATTTAGTTGCATAGTTTCCTTTGTAAGGTTAAAGTCCAGGTGGTAATTGTACCCTTCACTCAGGAAATGTGCAATATATCCATGCAGTGTTTACACTGGGAGGGGTACTCAACCCCTCCACTCCCCTTATTTGAATTTAATTTAGTTTTCCTTTTTTTTTTTTTTTCTTCTTTTTTTATTGTTGGGAATTCGTTGAGCGTACAATAAACCAGATTACACTGATTGCATTTGTTAGGCAAAGTCCCTCTTGCAATCCTGTCTTGTCTCCAAAAGGTGTGGCACACACCAAGGCCCCAACCCGTCCCTCCTTCCTTCTCTCTGCTCTTTCTTTCTCCACCCTGTCCTCCTCCTTTCTCTCTCTGCTCTCCGCTTCCCCCACCCCCACCATGTCCTTAATTGTCCTCATATCAAAATTGAGTACATAGGATTCATGCTTCTCCATTCTTGTGATGCTTTACTAAGAATAATGTCTTCCACTTCCATCCAGGTTAATACAAAGGATGTAAAGTCTCCAT
>CAUYPK010020583.1:0-13445 GCA_963574355.1 Loris lydekkerianus | reverse complement strand
CTTTACATCCTTCGTATTAACCTGGATGGAAGTGGAAGACATTATTCTTAGTAAAGCATCACAAGAATGGAGAAGCATGAATCCTATGTACTCAATTTTGATATGAGGACAATTAATGACAATTAAGGTTATGGGGGGGAGAAGGAAAAGCAGAAAGAGGGACGGAGGGAAGGGGGTGGCGCCTTGGTGTGTGCCACACTTTCTGGGGGCAAGACATGATTGTAAGAGGGACTTTACCTAACAAATGCAATCAGTGTAACCGGCTTGCTGTACCCTCAATGGATCCCCAACAATAATAAAAAAAAAGTTCAGATTAATATGAGGCTACATACAATTAGGTTACATTGTTTGCATTTGTGAGGTAAAGCCCAAGTTGCAACTGAGTCCTTCACCCTGGTAGCGTGCCATATACCTCTACGCTGCACCTGGGACATGGAAAGTCACCAACCCTCCAAGTTTTAGCATTATTATATTAAATGACATTCTTTTTATTAACATAAGGCCAAAACAACTAAGGCAAAACCAAATAGCTTTAAAATTACATAGATGCAATGAAACCATATTAGGAGACGAGTCACAGAATCATTAAACTAAGGTTCAGGAGGATGGCACCTTGAAAGGCAGAGAGGCCCCATGAGTATCGGAAGGATCTGGCAGGATGGTGCTTTCACAGCTGATTATTAAAAATAAAAAAGAAGGAATCAGGCAAATAAAGTGAGCGAGGCTTGGAGTGATGACCACATATCGTCATGAACTACAGATTAGGATTAATCCAGTTTCGCATACCAGAAATAGAAAACATTTGATCATAATGTGAGGAAAAAACTAGGATAATTCTTGGAGGGGACACACTGAGAAAAAGCGTTTGTTTGTTTGTTTTCAGAATTATAAGACTTAAGAGAAATTATGTGCTGACAGGGAAGAGGCAGTATTGTGAACAAGGCTGTTACCTAGGAGAGATAAAAGAATACTCAAAGACGCAGGTTGTGCTGACCAGAAGAGCTGGAACCAAAGCATTTAGGGGAGATGAGAGTCTTTGAGACTCTTTGAGAGAGAGTCTTTTCTTTCAACCCATACAAAGACAGAAAGTAGGAGTGTGAATGTGGAAACCTGTGCAGGCGTGTTAGTGGGAATTTATAGAAGTTTCCCTTTTAAGACTTTCTTTAAAATGGGGATCAAGGTTACCTTCAGAGTGAGGGGGTAGTGGCGGGTAGGAAGTGTAGGGAGAGCTGTGAATGTTTCTATGATAGTGGTTAACAACTCTGGGTCAGCACCAGAGACATTTAAGTTTGGGTCCTGTCTCTCAAAGGACTATATTGAATCTGAGTTTGATTACATTTCCATTTTTGTAGCAATCAAGTGTTGCTGGGTGAGTAGGAAGGTAGGTGCCTACACTGGACTGTCCACTGTGGGTAGTGGGATGCAGTTGTAAGAAGATGCCATCTCTCCATCAGAAAAAAATTTCTTAGAAGAAGGGAGGATAATGCTCTGGGCAGAAGAAATAATAGACACCCCCTCATTATTGCAATTATTGATGGTATGGAGATTAGGAAACAAAACTAAACAGAGAGATAATTTCTGGCCAGTATGGAAGTTCTAGATGAAGTCAAAGTGCATGTGACACTTGTGACAATCTATAATATTATAAGAGTTTTTGCAGCAATATTCTGAAACTCTGGTGCTGATTAACTTTTTGCACTGGTCCAGATTTTGGTTTTTCAGAGAGAGAAATGGCAGAATAAAAATGGCCCAAGAAAGGTGATTGATTATATTGGTAGGATGAAGTGATGGGTGAATGAAATAACCTAGGAAGTAAAAAGAGGAGGGAGGGCTGGTGGAAACTAAAGGATCAAAAAGAAGGTCTATTGGGAACAAATATTATGGTACTGAAATGATCTGAGGTCATGATCAGAGAATTGAAAGATTTAATGTAATGGTTCATGGATAATTAGAAGGTAGTAAATTTTAGTATCTGGCTATGGAAGCAGTTTATGAATGTGGAATGATTATGATGGAAAAGAGAGGTTAAGAACAGATGCTAAGTTTGGGTTGTTCCCGTACTCACTGAAGTCAGCCAAGTCGCTGGCAAGTCTTGGGGTGAGAGGAGGACAGGGAACCAGATGCTGTAAGTCTTCAATGAATGATAAGGCATACACTTGTTTACACATGTTAAATTTATTACAGTAATGATCAGAAACTATTTTATCCTTAGGGTTTTCAGACTGAGAGTGATTATATGACAAGTATTTCTCTCACTATCATCGTATACCATTTTGGATATGAGCTTTATTAAAAAAGATTTTAGTAGAGGAAAGAATGGGCTAATGAGTCACGCACATATTTGCTACAATGCTCATTATATAGCAAATCCTGGACACTGTGAGAATTACGGAAATTAAATTCCCTGATCTTAAAGAATTTACAGTTTGAGTAAGCTACACATACAAAACAATTTGGGAATAACAGACCAGGGTAGGGTAGAAGGTGAAAAGAAGAGTTAATGTGCATAACAGATGTTTGGAGAAGGGGTAGGCCAATTTTCAGAGACTATTACATGAACTTTAGAGAAAAGAAACAACGCAGACTGCTTTGGAAACTCATATTTGTGTGGCTTGGAATTGCATTTTTTAATATAGACTTTTTTCATCAAAGTTTACAGCAAATTTCCTCAAATAGAACACTCTTCCATCTCTTACTCTCCACTGAGGTGCTCTTTTAAGTCTACAATGTTTTAAGTTTTCTGACTCAGGGGTATTTCCTAACATCATTATCTTCAGCCTTCCTTTCCCCAAAGTATATGCCCTCTGATTTGGAAATTTCAAAATGGCATTAGTCATTGTAAAAATAACACACACACACAAGTTCAATTTAATGGAATGGTTTTTCCTTTGGTTTTTTCCCAAAATTTTTATAATTTCCATGGATCCCTGTGTGGCTAAAGGAAGAATAATAACCCCCCCCCCCCCAAGATCAAAGTAGAAGGCTATAACATGAAGAAAATAACATTTATTTTCCCACAAAGGTTAATGTAAAAACTACGTAGTTTATCAAAATTTGGCTCTTCCGCGATTTGGGAGTGCCCTTAGTGTGCCTCAGTTACTTTGAAGCCAGTTACTTGATGGTTATCCAGCTGCCAGTGTGAGGTTACATGGCCTCTTTCCATGGCACATTCAGCAGCGCCACAGCCAGTAGTCCCCTCTGCCAGTTAGAAAATTTTTGTCAATTCAGGGAAAAAGAAAAGGTTCTTAATTATTGCAAAGAGGTCACCATAGGAAAAAGGATATTTGTCATCACAATGACCTCATTCAGTCAATCTCTCAGAGGAAAAAATTCAGAAAATTTGGAAATTAATACTTTTCTTAAATCTTCCAAGCAAGAAAGCTAAATTTAGAAAAAAATGATAGTTTTACAATTCCTGTCGTAATTCTATTTCAGTAGGATGGTCCAAAAATTTTGGTCTGAAATTTAGAGTCTATGAAAGACCATAGAATAAATATAAAAAGAAATTACCATGACATATGAAATAGTATTTTTAAAATTAAATTCTTCAAGAGCAGATAATATCTGCTCTGCCAATAGTTTTACTTTAAAAAAAAATTGGGTACAAATGATTAGGTTACATTATTTGCATTTGTTAGGGAAGGTCGAGCTCCTCATCCAGGAGTGTGCTGTGTACCCTTACATTGTGCCCGTTAGGTAAGAGTTACCAGCCTCTCCTTCCAGCCTCCTTGATTTTAATTGTGCTTTTCTTTCATATGGGTGTGTAGGTGTTTATCAATTGGTTTCATATTAGAACTGAGTACATCGGATATTTGCTTTTCCATTCTTGTGATACTTTATTAAGGAGAATGTTCTTCAACTCCATCCAGGTTAATACAAAAGATGTAAAGTCTCCATCCTTTTTATATGG
This sequence comes from Loris lydekkerianus, assembly GCA_963574355.1. Taxonomy (NCBI): domain Eukaryota; kingdom Metazoa; phylum Chordata; class Mammalia; order Primates; family Lorisidae; genus Loris; species Loris lydekkerianus. The sequence continues at coordinate 9,535 of CAUYPK010020583.1, read as the reverse complement.
CTGGATAGTAGTCCAAGGTATACATATAGGATGGTTTATTAATCCATTCATGGGTTGATGGGCACTTGGGTTGATTCCACGTCTTGTCATTTGTGAATTGAGAGGCTATAAACATTCCAGTGCAGATGTTCTTACAGTAAAATGATTGTTTTGCTTCTGGGTAAATACCGAGTAATGGGACTGTGCCATCAAATGGGAGGTTTACTTTTAGTTCTTTGAGGATTCTCCATGCTTCTTTCCTTCAAGGCTGTATTAGTTTGCAATTTATCACAGTAGTGTAAAAGTGTTCCCTTGTAGAGCAGAAAACAATGACTCTGCCAATAGTCTTACTTTTGAATGAAACTTGTTTCTATATGTGTTCTTGGGGAAAACCCTCGTTATTTAGGATTGAGTTCGAACTTCTTCTTCCTATTTTCCCTTTAGCATTGACTGCAAAACATTAAAAAGCATACTTGATGAAGAACAATAAATTCTAGGACTTCCACAGAAAAAGAAACTATTAATCAAGACTGCTTTCAAGTGAGGTGTAATCAGCAGAGGGAACATGGGAGAGGAGCCAAAAACTATTGCTGTCTTAGGCTGGAGGAGTGAAGAGGCACATGCTTACCAGGTCCTCTCTCCTATGGTAACAAAAAGGAGAGCAGAGCTGTGACTTGGAGAAATTTTAAGGCTATGATGATTTACTCTTTCCTCCCACAGCCAGAATACCTAAATGGGCAACCGTAGTTACCCCTTGTGACTGATCCTTGGGCGCACGTATTTCTGCTTTCAGGCAGCTGGTGTTTTCATCAGGTTTATAGAGAACTGAAGATGGGGGTCAGCTTCTCCCAGGAGTAGAGGATGGGGGCTGGTGTAGGCAACATGTTCCTTTTCTTATTTCTCTGGTTCAGGGGAACTGAATCTGCCTTATATAGATGGTGCCTGTCCCTTCCCAGGAGCCCAGCTGCAGAGCTCTGATGTCTAGAAAGACCATCAATGCAGCAGGTGCATTTTCTAATATAAGTTACTCCACCAAGCAAGCACTCAGTCACCATGTTTACAAGGTGCCCCTGATGAAATGAATGGGTTCATATATACAGGCTTTCCACATAGGCTAATTATTTGACATCCTATCAAATTGATAATGTTACATTATTCCTCTGACACTGGAAAGCTTGAGGAGTAATTAGAGAAAGGAGGAAAAAGGAAGATTATGGGTGGTAGCCTTTAGCTTCTCCTAGAATTCATTTGTGTTCTATTATGTAGCCTAAACTCACAAACCCTACTGAATAAAATGAAGTTAAATGAAATAGGAATCATCCCTTTTGGAAAGCAAATTAGCAATTAGATTTTATTTATCATTTAAAGTCCTTAGTGAAGATGGTGGTAAAGGACTTCCCTCCCTACTTTCCAAGAGATCATAAATGAGTGCCCATTGGATAATTTCAGTTTAGTCCCATCAAAATTGTACTTTCTGGAAATTTCTCTTTGGATCTCGAACTATATTGTTGGTTCCAGTTTTCAATATGGTGAGTCGAAAGGCAGAGTTGCTGTATCATGGGTTGAGATATAAACTACCTGGGATGGAATACTGGTTCTGCCACGTACCATCTGTGGGAACTTGGACAAGTTACTTAACTTCTCTGATCCTCAGTTTCTTGATTCATAGAATGGGAGTAATAATGACAGAACTATGGGGCTACTGTGAACATTCAGCGAGTTAATAAGTGCACATATAGCACTCTGAATCTTCCCTACTGTGTAGTACATACTCGAAAGATATTAGTTGTCCTTCCTTTCCTTTGAAATATCGATGAGGTATTGGAATAGGCTGCATCAAAGGAAGCTGTTAAAATGACGTTAAGCTAGATCTTAGTAGTGCAACATTAAAGATCCTGAGCTGGAGTAATCCTCCCATTAGGCTCCTAGAATTCCCTCTCTACATATTCCCCTTCAGGGCCTTTGTGGAGACATAAACTTTACAACTACAAACTGCTGTCCTTCAAATTTTTCCTTTCATTTTTTTGTCTCTACTAAACCCACTTTCTTTCTCATCTCCCCAGGTAGAATAAGAACTCTTTGGTCCCATGTTATGCTCCAAATATATTTTTATCTTGTCACTATATTAATGTTTATTTCTACTACTGGACTGTAATTCCCTAGAGGGACTCTGCTCTTTCTCCAGAGTTCAGCACGTGTGCAGCATTCTGTAAGTGAATAATAAATTCATTTTGAATGACGTTGAACTCTTCAGTTCTTAGAATCTTCAAGCCTCGCAGCCTATTCTTCCTTTATGGCAATATTATTTTAAGTTCAAGCTTAGTTGTTTTACTCTTTGAGCTGCCATAGAAACAATACCATAAACTAGGTGACTTACAAAAAATTTATTTTTCAGAATTCTGAAGACTGAAAAATCCAAGATCGAGGCACCAGCAGAGTTGGCATCTGGTAAGGGCCTGCTTCCTCAGATAGCATGCTCCTGCCGTGTTCTTACATGGGAAAGGGGCTTGCTAGCTCTCTGTGGTCTCTTTTATAAAGACACCAATCCCATTCCTGAGGCTTCTGTCACTGCGATCTGATCACCCCCAAGTGCCCTACTTATTCATACTGTCATTTTGAGGGTTAAAATTTAAACATGAATTTGGAGAGGGCACAACTATTCACATTCTGCTCCTGTCACCCCCCCCAAATTACAGCATACACTTATTCCATCCCAATAGCACCAAAAATCTTAACTTGGTCAACTCCAAAGTCTGAAAACACAGAGTGTCATCTGAATATCATTAATCAGATACAGGTGAGAATTAACACTTAATTCATCCTGTCTTTGAATCTATGAAATCAAACATATTATGTGCTCCCAAAATGTGGTGAGATGGGCCTGTGTAGATGTTCCCGTTTCAATAGGTAAAAGTAGGAAAGAAGGGATAGCAGGTCCCAAGTAAGTTTGAAACCCAATAGGGGAAACAACATTGGATCTTAAGTCTCAAGAATAACCTTCTTTGACTGGATGTACCACATTCTGGACATGCTGGGTGGAGGCTGGGCCCCAAGGCTCCAGGCCCCATATACCCACGACTTTCCAGGTGCAGCCCAGGCCCCAGCTCTCAGGGCTTGCAACTCTCCTAGGCTGGACTTGCAAGCACAGGTAGTTCTTCCTGTCTGAGGTCATGGGGGCAGCCTTGTCCCCACAGCTCCGCTGGGTATTCCCCTGATGGGTGTTTTCTGTGGTGGCCCCACCCCGTGGCAGTTCTATATCCCTGCAAAATGTATATATTTAAATCCTAACCTCCAAAGTGATTGTATTAAGAGGTGGGGGGTTTGGGGGAGGTAATTAGATCATGAGGGTAGAGGCCTCATGAGTAGGATTAGTGCCTTATGAAAAAGACCACAGCTCACTGGTCCCTTCCTCTGGGAGGACACAGGAAGAACACACTAACTATAAAAAAGCAGGCACTTGGCAGACAGGGGATCTGCTGGTGCCTTGATCTTAGACTTCTCAGTCTCCAGAGTTATTTTTTGTTATAGGACACTGAACAGAACTAAGACTCTTATTTCATGATGAGTAACTTAAGCAAAATTCATTAGCATTTTCAACTTGTTCCCTCCCCAGTAATCTGCCACACACTGTGTTCATTCTTAGAAGCATTTCTATTCTTGTTCCAGAGCTTTAGGGCTCTTCCAGTGAAACAGAAATTCCTTGGTCTGTGCATGAATGACATGTCATGTTTATGAACTTGAGCTCCATTGCCTTTTGGAAATCCTGTACATGCTCCTAGTTACGTCTCATTGTTTCTCTTAATGGATATTCCAGAATACCTCAGGAGGCTCACTATTTTGTACATCTTATTCTCAGTAGTAAACCTTTTTCTTTACTTCATCATGAAAATAGAGACCAGAGGAACTGAGTAAATTTATGTTTCTGATTTTTCATTTTCTTATTTATTTATTATTTTCTTGCCTTTGTCCCTCACTCCTTTCCTTTTCCTCAAATTATTTTTTCTGATTTCTCCAAGGTCTCAACCTGTTAATCATATCTTCTTTCTTTGATTTCAATCCCCTCTTTTCCTCTGTCTTTTGTTTTTCCAGATCAGGCAGCAAGTCTTAATGTTGTAAAAATGTTCCTCTTGATCTTACCTATTCTACTAAATTGATTACCTGAATTGCTTATCCACATTTTTCTTTTCAACTTCTTTAGCTCTTATTCACCTCCTAACCATCATTCTCTGGCTGCTATTAATACATTAAAAAAAAAAAAACAAAACAAAAAAAAAACAAACAAAAAAAAAACAGTTCTCACTGCAATTTTTAATCTCAGATTGCCAAATCCAAGGTCTTTTGTTCTTGGCATCGTTGGTCTGTCTGTGGGCATTATATCCTGCTTGCCAATTTCTTAGTCTTATGTTGCCTTCTCCCTGATAATCCTGACACTCTCTCCCAACTCACCCCTGTCTCTTGTCTATCCTCAGCAAGCTTCCTTGATTTACCCTTTTCTTCCTCCTCTTGTTACATATTGCTATTTCCCATAACTCTTCTTTGGAATTCTCAATTCCTATACTTTGTTGGTATCATCCATTTTTATGCTTCTAGCTACCACCTTGTTATTAACTTCCACAGGGGTATCTCCACTTTCACTTTTCTTCAGAAATCAGCATTTCCAGTGTATGCCAGGGACCTCAATGTGAATGTCTCCTAAGCACCTCAAATTAAGCATGGTCAAAACCAAACTCTTCATCTCATTTCTTCAGAATCTCCTCCTCCTCCTCCTCCTCCTCCTCCTCCTCCTCCTCCTCCTCTTCTTCTTCTTCTTCTTCTTCTTCTTCTTCGTGAGTTCTTTACCTGGTAAATGATAACTTTACTTAATAGCTCAGGGGTAGACAGACTAAAGATTCTTTATGCCTATCTCATCCTCATCCATGATGTGTAATTAATCATCACTTTCTTTAATTTAAGGTCTAAACATCTTGAATCTCTTTCTCTATGCCACTGCACTGCCCTGAGTCAGAATTTCATCATCTATTATTCAGTTATGTCATTAGCCTCTTACCTCCTCTCTCTTCCTTGGTTACTGCCAATTTGATTTATTCTCCACAGTGTTTTCAATAACTAAGTTTCTTCACATAGTACATAAATTAAGAAGTGAAGCTTTGCTATGACTATTTAGCTAATAAACCCTTGTGATATCTCTCTGAATATTATTGGCTCTAGCCTACCTAAACATAGCACTCTCTTAGAATTGCTATTCATACCTGAGGCCACACAGAAGTACTTGTAGTAGGCTGACATACCATGCTCTTTCAAGTTTCTGTTCTAGCTCCCCTTCTATAAGAGTATTTCCCCACGTACTCATTTTAATCTTCCCTTAGAAAGTCAAAAATACTGCAAGTAGAATAGATACAAAAAAATCATGCTTCCATTATCACTTCAAGCATCATCTTCATGGAACTTTTAAAGTCCCTGCAAATAGTCATAGCTATTCTCTATTTTTTAAATAATTAAAACAGGAATAAGCATTTGTTTCTTGCACTGGGTGCTGAGCTGGGGTCCCCTCTTCAGCTGTTGCATCTCCTGGAGAATCCAGGTATCTCTGCAGCAGCATCTGTCACTCTGTGACCTGCCGGTACTGGGAGATCCCTAAGGAGGACAACAGGACATCCCTGTAGCTGGAAAAAGGGACTGCTGACATTCTCTATGGATGAGTAGGCCTGCCTGGACCCTGCTAGGCAGAATTTGTATCAGGATGTCATATTAGAGAACTACAGAAACCTTGTCTTCCAAGGTACTACTAGATTGCCAATTGGAGAATCCAAATAAGTGTCATGTTCCTTTTTTCTAATAAATCAGGTCTTGCTGTCTCTAAGCCAGACCTCATCACCTGTCTGGAGCAAAGGAAAGAACCCTGGAAGGTGAAGACACACCAGACAGTAGTCAAGTACTCAGCTATCTCTAATCATTCTACCCAAGATCATTTGCAAGAGCTGGGCACAAATATTTTATTCCCAGAGATAATCTGGAGAAGGTATCAACACCATGGCCCTGAGAATTTAAACTTAACAAAAGACTGGGAATGTGTGTATGAGTGTAAGCTGCAGAAAGTATGTTTCAGTAGACTTGACCAATGTTTAACTGCTACCCATGACAAAAGGGCAAAATCTTCCAATGTAGTAAATGTTTGAAAATCTTCAGAAAATTGTCAACTCTAAATAGAAACAAGACTATATATACTATAGAGAAAACTTTTAAATGCAAAAAGCATAGGAAAGCCTCTAACCGATGCTCAGACATTACTAAACATAAGATAATTTATATCATAGAAAAACAGTACAAATGTAAAGAAGGCAGCAAAGTCTTCAAATCTTACTCAAGCCTCTCTAAGGATAAGAGACTTCATATGGAGAGAGATTCTACAAGTGTGAAAATTATGGCAAATGTCTTGGCCACAGATCAAAATATTGTAACCAGGTGGCACCTGTGGCTCAAGGAGTAGGGCGCCGGCCCCATATACCAGGGGTGGTGGGTTCAAACCCAGCCCCGGCCAAAACTGAAAAAAAAAAAAAAATTGTAACTGTAAGAGTATTGATATTGGAGAAAACCCTACAACTAGAAAAAATGGGACAAACTTACCAACCTGTTTTCATACCTTTCTGAACATAAAAGAATTCATTCTGGAGAGAAACCCTACAAATGTCGAGAATGTGGCAAAGCCTTTAACTGATATATGAACTTAAAAAAATTCATTCTGGAGAGAAACCTTATAAATATGAACAGTGTGGCACACACTTTAACTCACATTCAAACCTCACTGTACATAAAGTAAATCATACAAGAGAGAACCCCTCCAAATATGAGGAATGTGGTTTTCATAACTTGGCAAGCATAAAATAATTCACATTGGTGAGACATGTTACATATGCAAATAGTTTGTCAATGCTCTTAGCCAGTGCTCAAACCTTACCATACATAAGAAAAATTCATATCGCAGAGAAATCTTATAGATGTGAATAATGTGGAAAAGGTTCTTACTGGTCTTTAGCCCTTAGTAACCATAAGAGAAATCATATCAGAGAAAAATTGTAACAATATGAAGATGTGGCAGAGCCTTATGCCAGTAGCCACAGTTTTCTCTACACAATAGAATTCATGTTGAAGAGAAACTCTACAAATATGAAGAACTTGACAAATGTTTAACTTGTGCTAAAACCAGTCTATAAATGAAAAATTTATAACAGTGAAAACCCCCACAAATGTGAAGAAAGTGTCGAATCCTATTACTCTCACATTTCAGTACATAACAGAATTCATAGAGAAATTCTATATATGTGAAGAGTGTGATACTATTTTTAAATATTTCCCACACTTTTCTAAAGATAATTCATATGAAAAAATACTATACAAATATCAATCATGTCTCAAAGCCTTAATGTTGTGGTTTATCCTATTATCCAATTTGGCTGGTAGGCTCTTTCAACTTTGTATCTTCATTCCTAAATGTGGAAAACATTTGGGATTTGAACAGTTGCTGATTATATGAAGACGTAAGTGAAGAGTTTAAGAATTCCACAGTATGTTCAATTGCAGGTAACTTCTGTCATCTAATAATGCCCAGATTGGTCAGTTTGACTGTCGAAGGCACCAAATTACCAAATCTATGCACTAATGATGACTAGATTAATTTTCCTCTTATCTATCCATAGCTGGCTGATACAAGGGCTATGTTTTTATTAAATCATCATTCCCCAAATTACAATGAAAAATGCATCTGCTGGTAACTCATTCAAAACCTTTTCATTCTCAGAATAATTGCACCAGTACAAGTGGCCACATATGTCATGGCCACACTGGAAAACTACTTCGGCCCATTCAGAAGCACTTAGTGCCACAATAGTAACTATAGCTGATACTTGTTGAGTTCTTGTGATAAGCACTTTAATGCATCCTCCTATTGTAAATCCTCAAAACTACCTATGAAGCTATTACTCTTATTATCCTCATGTGTCAATAAGGAAACTGCCCAAGTTGCTCAGCTAATGAGATGATCACTTTGGGCTTAGTAAGTAGAATGAAGTTTGCTTTTCCCTAGTCATTAAAGCACAGTTCTCAAAACCCAACCCATCAATACTTTGGGGTAAATTTGTGGTTTTATGTATGCTATCAAAGAAAAGTTGATATATGTGTTATTAAAAACTACTTCTAAAGTTCGTTGACACTTTAAAAACCTACATATATACACACACACCCGCTCTGGGAACTGCTCAGATTACTGCATAAGACTTGATGCATGTAAGATCCTATGATTAGATCATGAAACTTTTTAAAGTGGGTAAATTAAAAGTGCTCAGTGATTCACATTTATTTCATTGATTCCCAGTACAAAAATTTGAACTTTGTGAAGTGAGAGTTTGGGGGAACTCCTATATGTTAGAAATGGCATTGGTCATCAGTGAGTCAACGTTCTATTCACGTCTCACATTGGTTGTCTTTGTAGCCTTAGAGGTGATGCATCTGACTTGGAAGAGTTTTTAATTTCTGATGTCACTGTGAGATCTGTTTTGTGAAATCTTTGTAGGAAAATACAAGGATCTGTTGATCCTTTCCTATAGTTTTGGCTTTAACATCCCTTTGGCTGTGTTTAAGTTCAAGAACATGCCAAGGACATGAGGAACCTTACTTGTGCTTCTTGGGAACAAGGCATGCCAGAGGTGGGTTATCAAACTTTCAAGGTCACTGTCCAGCCCAACTCTGCCCAGTTCAAGAATTGCCTTTATGTTTCTCTTTGGAGCTTCATGTAGCAGCCTAACCCTGGGGCCAACTTGCCTTTACTCTTTTTTCTATGATGAGTACTTGTGGAGAAACTGCAATAAATCCATTGATCCTGATATTTTTATTGTCTTATTGATTCTCTATGAATAATTTCTATTTGATTGTACTGTGTAGAGTTCATACTCACTAGGGATATGTTAATAAAACTACAAATGCATAGTGTAATATAGAATAGCAAAAATTTTTGGTGAGCAATTTATATAGAAGAGTAAGTTGTTTTTTAAGTGTTAGGTTCAGATTTTTTAGGAACTGAAAATGTTACAAGAGTTTTTTAAACATTCAATTTTTTAAATTAAATCATAGCTGTGTACATTAATGCGATCATGGCGCACCATGCACTGGTTTTATATACAATTTCATTTTTTTTTATTGTTAAATCATAGCTGTGTACATTAGTGCAATTGCCTGTACCCATTCTAAGATGCACCATAGATGTGGCCCCACTCATCACCCTCTCCACCAAAACCGTCCCCCTCCCTTCCCCTTCCTTGGCCCTTTCCCCACAGTCTTGTGCTATAGTTGGGTTTAGCCTTCATGTGAAAGCTGTAATTTAGCTTCATATTAGGGCTGAGTACATTGGATACTTTTTCTTCCTTTCCTGAGATACTTTGCTAAGAAGAATATGTTCCAGCTCCATCCACGTAAACATGAAAGAGGTAAAGTCTCCATCTTTCTTTAAGGCTGCATAGTATTCCATGGTATACATGTACCACAATTTGCTAGTCCATTCGTGGGT
>CAUYPK010020582.1:5000-13816 GCA_963574355.1 Loris lydekkerianus | reverse complement strand
TTTACCTCTTTCATGTTTACATGGATGGAGCTGGAACATATTCTTCTTAGCAAAGTATCTCAAGAATGGAAGAAAAAGCATCCAATGTACTCAGCCCTACTATGAAACTAATTTATAGCTTGCACACGAAAGCTATAACCCAGTTATAACCTAAGAATATGGGAAAGGGAGAGAGGGAGGGGAAGGGAGGAGGGAGGATGGGCAGAGGGAGGGTGATTGGTGGGACCAAGCTATGGTGCATCTTACAAGGGTACATGTGGAACTTAGTAAATGTAGAATGTAAAGGTCTCAACATAATAACTAAGAAAATGCCAGGAAGGCTATGCTAACCAATGTGATGAAAATATGTCAAATGGTATATAAAACCAGTGTATGGTGCCCTATGTTTACATTAATGTACACAGCTATGATTTAATAAGAAATAAAAAAATTACATATGACATCTCTACTGAGATGCCTAATAGCCACACAAAACCTACACTTTTGAGTCTTGTCCATTTTAGTAAATGCAGCTATTGTTTCTGTTGCTCAAACCCTTGAGTATTCCTGGGTAATCCTCTCTCTCACAGTCAATATAAGTAAATATGACAGCTCTTCTTTCCAAAGACTTCTAGAATCCGATCCCTTCTTATGCAACCACATTCACGTTCACTACTTTCCAGTCCAAGCCCCTGTCATCTCTCACCTGGATTATTCCAATAGTTTCTAAATGATTTTCTTGCATCTATCTTTGTCTTCTCCATTGTTCAAAAACTTTGACTTCCCATGTCACTCAAAATAAACTACAAAGTCCTTGTTATGGATATAAGGCCCTATGTGACTGGCCTCTACTTCACTGCCTACATGTCCTGTCATTTGTCAATTAGAATCCAGGCACCCTGTTCTCATCGAATCCTTCAGACTTGCTGTGCTGGAGACCTTCATTTACCCCTCACAACATATTCTCTGTGCTGCTCCTCTTTTCTGTGTCCTGAGAGGGAAAATGTATGGACTTCATGAGTGCATGCCTAAGCCTTCTGTTTTCAGTCAGTAGGAAACACTACCACGAAATCAGTGGGAGGAGGAAAGAAGTTAGAATATACTTACAGCAGCTATCTCTCCACCTGCAGGGACTCTGCTGGCAGCCCACATTTCAGTAAATGTGTGGCTAATTGTTGTTTAAGGGATCCAGTTATATAAAGCACCCTCTCTATGCATCCCTCTCTGTCTCTGGCTCTGCCATTATTCTCACCTGTCACCTTTTTGCACCTAACGCCAGTAATGGAGACCCATCGTTATTAGTCCTAGATACTGTACTTTTTCTGAAAGACTTCCTTACATTCTGTTTTGCCCTTTACATAGAGATTCATGATTAGATATTCATCACATTATTCTGCTGAGAGGCTGACTGATATAAATGCCAAGCACACTGCTGCTCTAAGACCTCAGGTCTTTGCCCCCATTCTCTCCCATGCCAGGTACATTCACCCTCTTGATAGTCCTATGGCTCATTTCCTTCTCTCATATCTATCTCATATCTCTCTCTCAAATGTTGCCCCAATAGAGAGGATTTCCTTGACTAGTCTATGTAAAATAACACCATCTTCTCATCTCTCTAACCCACTGGGTTAGTTTTTTCTCTGTATAGCAGTGTTTCACGCACTGATGTAACATGTAGCTATTTGTTTATTGCCTATTTCATTCCATAAAAATGTAATAGAAGCTCTATTTGAAAAGAGATGTGTTGAACTTTGCAGCCTCCCTCCAGCCTAAAATAGGGCACGGTATGTATTAGGCACACAGCTATATGTTCAGTGAATGAATGAATGAATTGAATTATATTTTGAATAACATGGGGGAAAAAATCATAGTCAATTAGAGTACTAGGGCTGAGTGTGGTGGCGCACATCTATAATCCTAGCACTCTGGAAGGCAGAGGCAGGTGGATTTCCCTGAGCTCAGAGGTCTGAGACCAGCCTGAGCCAGAGTGAGATACCATCTCTACAAAAAAAAAAAAAAAAAAAAAAAAAAAAAATAGGTGTTGAAGCTGAGGCAAGAGAATCACTTAAGCCCAAGAGTTGGAAGTTGCTGTGAGCTGTGATGCTACAGCACTCTACTGAGGGCCACAAAGTGAGACTCTGTCTCAATAAAAAAAATAAATAAACCAAAGAGAAAAAAATAAAATTTTTAAAAATGAGAGTGCTAGGATGGTTCCATTATGGTATCTTGACTCTGGAATCTGAAGAAAGACATTAGATCAAGTGTCTAATGTTTCTCCAATATGACTTCTGCATTCCTTCTAATCCTGCAATCTCTCTTCAGTCTTTCTTTGCATAAATCATTTGCATAAATCAAATGAAAAGAAACAATCGTGGAGGGCATAAATGTAGTTTGAAGACAGAATAAAAAGAGAACCAAGGCAGAGACTGACAAACAAAAATACAGTGTAAGCCTGAAAATTTCAAGCAGAATATTACAGAAAAGTATAAGGGAAGTCTAGAGTAGCAAGAAAGAATCATTCTGTTCCAGAAACACCTGGGATTGACAGTGTATTCATATTTCCTGATACATTTTCAGGAGGTAAATAGAGAGACAGGTTGGGAACCAAAATAAGTGTGCACTGATAAATTATACCTATATATTATATCACACAGTATCTTTCAGGCATCAATAGTGTTTATTGAGCAGTATACTTTTAGGATTATGGAACCAAAGCATAAGAGAGTGTAAAATGGGTAAATTTTCAGAAGTCAAAACCACCTTTCTCATTTTTATTAGTGAGAATTGCAAACAGACAAAGTATTGTCACCTAAAATCACCATATATCTTAATAATTAACTATGAGTTTCAGGAACTGGCAAACATAAATGTTTTATCTTTTGGTGAGTTTCCCATTCATTTGATAAATAAAATTATTGAACTTTTTTTATTAAACTATGTATACCTTTTGCATGAGAATTATCTAGTATTTGTATATAAACTAATCTGTTTACATGGTTAACTCATGCATGTTAATTCAATATTTAATTTCCCCAAAAATATCAAGTATCTTCTACAGGTTAGTCACTTGTATTGTAAGGATATGTAAATAAAGAAAACTCCTGCTTCCTTCCCTAAAGGAATTTATAGTCTAGTAAAGGAACAAGTACTTTGTGAGTAGTGATTATTATCAAAGGTGTTTTGTTATTTGCATGAATAAAATACTATGGAAACCTGAAGAGTGGAAAGGGTTCTATTTCATGGAGGAAAATCATGCTGAAAAAGGATCAGACAAGTTTAAAGGGAATAACATTTAAGTTGAAACTTGGAAATTATTTTCATCAAAAGAGTTTGCTAAGAAACATCACTTGAGCAATGAAAACATCAGAGGCAAAGACAGATTTTCAGCAACTGGTGAGAATAGCCCAAAAAAGGTGAAGAGACAGAGAAGAATTAGTGACACTGAAACACATTAAGGCTGGCTACAATCACACAAAAATCAAGAGAACCACTTGTTTTCTACATATAAACTTATGTACGAATGGGTACATGTAATGTAAGAATGAAAGAGGTTTGGGAGTCAAGAGTTGGCAGGAAACATTGACTGACTAGATTTGGAGAACAGAATGTATGATTCAAAATTAAAATATTGACTAGAGGAAAGAAATCAGATTTCAAGAGTTGAATGATGAATGGAGCAGCTTGGAGACATTGAAAGGGAGCCCATATAATGTCTGGGTGGAGATGCCCAACAGAAAGTGAAAGATATGAAGCAGGAGCTTTGGGGTGGTCAAGACTTGATATATAGATATGTGTATGATTGTATAGGTGGGATTATATATCAGGCCAATTCATGCACTTGGTGAAATAAACCAGAAGGAAGAGGTTGAGAAAAGAGACCATAGTCCCCAATCCAGAAATAGATTTGAGAACAATTATCTATGTATTTAGTCATGCAGATTGTATCCTGTACAACTCTAGGAACACAATGCATTTGCACTATTAAGTGAATGGCACCTACTCAAGTTGTTCAGCATAGCTACCCTGAGACTGGAGAAAATAAATCAAGTGGAATATGTCAAAGGAAAAGACAAGAAACTGAAAGGACCATGAGGAACACCAAATATCAGGGGTACAATAAGGAAAAAAGTTGAAATATATGAATGGGAATTGTCAGATGTAAGAGGAAAATCAGAAGTATAGCATTTGGAAACAAAGGAGACAAGATCCTTAATATTAAATTCAAAAAAATGATTAAGTAAAATGAAGAATTTAAAGAGTCTTGGAAACTAGGAAATCATTGCTGGCACCAAGAAGACCTGAGATTGGGACATAGATTGTAAGTCAGAGTGCAGTAGGGTAAATAATGGATAATATATCTCTAAGGACATTGGTTCTGTATTCTTATTTAGGTATGCATTTTATCTCCCCTTCTAAATTCTTTATTCTTTCTATTCAGAGATTATTTCTTTGACTTTCATGCAGGATCCAATGAAGTTCTACAGAAAGTATACATTTGAAATTAATAAATAGACATTAAAGTTTTTGCTCTTGTCATATTTACCTGATTCTACAAATAGCATATTACTGATTAGCTATTAATTTACATGTCTGCCTGTTTCTGCTATAGAGGGAGTATCTATGCTGTCTATAATACATGCATAGATTAGTAGCAGTTGCTTTGAGAGCTGTGTTCAGAAGAATTTTGAGATTTCAAACTCAAAAATGTAAAAATATCTATCATAAAGGACTGGTGAGTATATCGTGTTCATTTTTAGAATAGGGACTTCATTCCATCTGTCCATCTGTCTTATCTTCTTCATAGCACCAACACCTTATGCAATGTCTGATCCAGACAATTAATAACTGTTGAATGAATAAATAAATGAATGAATATAGTCTGAATTATAGTAGATTTGAGTTGGATATTGATAAATAAGTAGGGTTTAATTTGACTTGGTCAGTTCTTTTCCATCAATATCATGACACACTACTTGTAGCATGGGCTACAAATAATTTGCTTCTAAAAATAATTTACAAAACCATACCAATTATTTCATTTAAAACAACAGATTGAATTCATGGTATAATAGCTACATTCTTACTTATATTCCAACTTTATTTCCTGAATGAAAGATAAACAGGGATATTTAGAACAGAATTTCTAGGATGCATTTGATATCCCAGTTATATGTAGTTATGGTGGTGTTCCCCAAGCATGTGTGACCTTCATCCATCACAGTAATGAAGGACAAAGAAAATTGAGAAAAGTGTTTAGTAGCTAGAGATAGGGAGAGAAAAATGTCAGGTGGAAAGAAGGTATTCCAATTCATGGGAATGATAGGAGCACAAAAACTAGAAAGAGCTTTGGTATGTGCAAGGACATATACCAGCCTTCTTTAGCTGGCTGGAATGCTCTGCAGAGATGCTGTAAAGATATATATATTAAAAAGTCTTCATTACTGCCACCTATAAAGTGAAAATGTTGGGAAATATGTTTTTCCTTCACCTGGAGAAAGGAAATAGGTTTTCTATTTAATGAGGAAGTCAATGTTCCTTATTACTAGGCCCTCCCCCTCCCCCGAAAATAAGAAAGAAATAAAATGCCATTCAGTACTGTTGGAGACTCTGTTTCAAAGAAGGCAATGCTACAGAAACATTTACTGGTCAAGTTTTTCAGAGCAGACTCCAAAAAAGTGAAATAGCTATTATCCTAACAGTGTATAAAATGCATACAATATAAGTAAATAACATCATTCTGTCATTTGAGGTCATGGTAACCTTCTTGAAAGTAAAGCCAAGTACTCCCTAAGTTAATCATCACTTCATTGGAGTTGGTGGCTATTTTGGCTTGAGGTTTTGTTTAGAGCAGGCATTTGAAAGGCTGTTGAAATGCTATATTTGTTTATGTGAGGTCAGACTAACCCGGAGGTCTTCAAGTATTATAAATTGGGAAAAGTTTGGGTTAATCTACTCTTGTATGTATGATTGTACAAAAGATAAGCCTTTCTTCGCCACCCTCCAAGGTCAGACTACTCTTAATACTAAGTGTACTTTACTGAAATAGTAGCCATTCAATTGAATATAAAATAGACTGGATGTATAGACATGTCCTTAAAGTTATATTACAAAATGGTGTTTTTTCAGTATATGGAAGGAAAACATATACTTTGAGAGTAGTGGCAAATCTTGAGAATTACTTTAAGACATCATGAAAGAGAGGCTGCAGTTATGAAGTTTAATATTTCACTGACTCATGTCTAAACAATCAGCATATTTCTTAGTGAAGAGCAGACTACTGGCCTGAAAATTAACAATTAATGTTATATTAAGTTTGGCAGAATGAGAACAGCACAATCAATAGTGCTAGCAAACAGCATGATTTATATATCACTTTTAATTAAACATGAATTCTTTAAAGTTATTAAAATGAACACATTGAATTTGGTTCCTTTATTATAAATATTTTATCAGGGATATAATGGGTGCATTTATACATATGTATTTTTTTTTTTTTTAGAAACTATCTCACCTGTCTAAATGCCAATATATGGATCAAAACAATGATCACAAACATCAATGACCCAAAGGAGACTTTCAGAACAATTGATAATGGAGCTAAGATGAATTTGATATTTTAAGTGACTTTTCTCAAAGAACAGTGTGTTATTTGGAAGCATTCATTCATTTTTTTCCCAGCATTAAAGGTTTGTCAACTATAATTAAAAAGAGCTAAAAATCTTATGACTAAGTAAAATTCAGGGACAAATAAAATATTTCTATATGTTAAGCTTGGATGAAGAATTTTCAATAGGAAGGCTGCCATTTTTTTTTTTTTTCAGATAACCATTTTCTTTTCTTTATTGGCGGTCACTTTAGAAGTCTTTAGAAGGATTTAAGATGATTGGTTTTGAATTAAGTAACCAGTAAAATAGAGGTATGTGATCTCAAGAATTGCTTTTCTAAAAAATACAGGGCAAGAAATATTGTAGCAAAGGAAATATGAACGAAAAAATAAGCAAAAACTAATAGAGAGAAATATTTACTTTTAGAAATCTGTTGATAAACAACAAAGTTGAAAATGGTGGAGTAACAAAAAGATATTATATATAAATATTTAACTTTAGAAATATATGTGTATTAAGAGCTCTCTAATTCTAAATCATAGTATGTGTATTATTTGATATTTTATTTAAGAAATATTAATAGAATACTTATGAATTTCCAAACACCATGCTAAGAATCATTATGAAACAGGAAGCTAAAAGATAGAGGTGATTCCTAACCACTCAAAGCTTACAGGCCACTGAGGATGACAGAAAATTGTAAAGTCGCATAAGCATGTGTATAATTTACAAAGGATCCTCAAGGGTGCTAAGAAATAGAATAGGGTTTATGAAAAGAAACTAGGTTTTCATTGAGGCTTCAGGGAATATTTGAGCTTTGATGTTAATGTTGAGTTGAAGTTGATTCAGAAAAAGGGACGTTTTTGTTGAATGAATGAAAATAAATCCCAGATAATTGTCTTGTGGAAACATGCAGCATAATTCACCTAAAAAACTGAACAAAAATCAATGAGGTTAAAGTTAGAGTACAGAGAACAAAGGGTTAAATTGGTACAAAAGTAGGTAGACACTAAACCATGCAAGGACTTGGTTTTTATTTAAAAGCACAAGAAGTCACTGAAGGATATATATGTATATGGTGTAATGATCAGTTTATGTTTTCAAGGGATCCCTTCAGCTACAGGGTAGAAAATGAATTCTAAAAAGACCATCATGGATATGGGTAGAAGAGATAGCAAGCTATTGCCTTGGAGTGGAAGGAAGCTTGGACTTGGGAGGTAGTTACGGAGAATGAGAGAAATGGAAGCTTTCTAAAGCAATTATGAAAGAAAACTGAAAGTCTTTAGCAACTGTGATGATCAATTTTTATTATAATTAAACTGTCAAAAGTAAAAGGCAGAATTTTGAAAGCAACAAGAGAAAAAGAGTTCCTAATATGCAAGGGCGTCCCTATAAAACTATCAGATTTCTCAACAGAAACTTTTCAGGCTAGGAAAAAGTAACTTGATATATTCAAACTGCTGAAAAAAAATAATAACTTGCCAATCAAGAATACTTAACCTGGCAAAGCTGTCTTTCAGAAATGAAGGAGAGATAAAGACTTCCCAGACAAAGAGAAAATGAGGAAGTTCATCACACTAGAATTGCTCTGCTAAGGGAAATTTTTCAATTTTTTAAATGAAAGAATGCTAATTAGTAACAAAGTAATATACATTAGTAATATATTTAAATTCAAAATACTTTAATACTACTGTACTGTTGGTATGTAATTCCCTATAACTCTAATACAAAGGTTAAAGGAACAAAACATTAAAAGTAATGATAGCTACAATAATTTGCTAAAGGATATATAATATAAAAAGATATGAATTGTGGCATCAAAACATAAAATAGGGACAGTAAAAATGAAGGCTTTTTATATGCAATCAAAATTAAGTTATTATCAGCTTAATGTAGATTGTTATAACAATAAGATGTTTTATGTAATCTTCATGTAATCACATGAAGTAGATATACAAATTATAGAAAGGAATTAAAGCCTAACAGTTCAGTAAATTATTTAATCACAAAAGAGGACAGCAAAAAAGTGATAAAGGGAAAAAATGGATAAAACAGCCAGAAAACAATTAACAAAATGGATATAGTAAGAACTTACCTATCAATAATTACTTTGAATCTAAGTAGATTAACATCTCTAATTAACCTACATAAAGCAGCTGGCCGAATAGACTGAATGGATATAAAGACAAGATCCAATTATAAACTGCCTTCAAGAAATTCAATTCAATTTTA
>CAUYPK010020581.1:0-14293 GCA_963574355.1 Loris lydekkerianus | reverse complement strand
AAAGTATAGTCCTCAAGGAGACATAGGCAGCAGGAAGAAAGATTAAGACAGTACGTTTTCCATGCATCTTACAAGGGTATATGTGAAACTTAGTAAATGTAGAATGTAAATATCTTAACACAATAACTAAGAAAATGCCAGGAAGGCTGTGTTAACCAGTGTGATGAAAATGTGTCAAACGGTCTATAAAACCAGTGTATGGTGCCCCATGATCGCATTAATGTACACAGCGATGATTTAATAAAAAAAAATAATAAAATAAAATAAAGTACATTTTCGATGGTTACTTAGGGCAACCTCACCGTCATTTCAATAATCTCTGCATCGTAACGTGGGTGGATCATGTAAACTCCTGTTGGTAGATGTCCTGCTTTCTACCTATTTATGTCCTATTGTGTTTCAGTGTCATTTAATGTCATTTTATGACTCCCCGGTTGTAAGTGTCTGAGTATTACCAGGGCTTAGAGATTTACAGCCTATTTTAAACTCAGATAATGACGTTTAATTTGTTATTGGCTGTGTAAAGGTTAACAAAGAAATAACTCAAATTATCATCTCAGGGATAACACATTACAAGCGGGCAATTAAGCTCAGTACCTGGCATTACACAAAAGATTGATATCTCGTTACACGAGTGCGGATGAGTTCAGATTTCACAACACAGGAAAGACACTGGTCACCACTGTCTCTCTTTGAATAAGCAAATAATACCGAGTCCCACTTATCAGCACCATTGAGTAACGAGTAGGGAACGAAAAAACTTTTCAAGAAAAGGAAAAGATTGACATGCAGCCAATTCCTTGCAGAGGAGCTAGCGAAGAAAGAGAAACTCAGCATCCTGGAGAAAATTAGGTTGACGTTACTCAAGTAAAAGATTAGGTTCCCTCTTAGTTATAAACAAACAACGGTAACAGGCAAGCAAAATAGTCAGCCATCCAATAGGCCCTCGAGAAGAGGAAACTAAATAAATAAAAGCATCAAAGCCAAATTGTTATTAAATTGTCTCTGAAATGGAAAATGAAGAACAAGCTATTGCCACAACCATTTTTTGTCTATTTTCTTCTCCTCGAGACACCTTTCCATGATGATTGGGTCTGTATTCTGTGGGTCTTGGTGCCAATAAAAATATACACAAATAATATTTATTTTTTGAAACTCATCAGATACAGATATATTTGAACGTCTCAGCCCTCTCTGACTGCAGTCAGCTAACAAATGTAGTTTATCTCAGGAAAATTCTCATTTGACAAATGTCCTATTTATCTCCCACCAAAAGAACTTCCAAATTTTTTTTGCATATGCTCATTTCCATGCCTTTAACTTTTCTTCCTTCTGCAATCTTGGTGTGGCTACATCTGGGTTTTCAATTTCCTCCTGCATTTTTCGACATACATTCTGCTTTCCTTTATATTCCTACTCTGGATTGTGTGTCTTATTGTCAACACCTCCCATCTTCCCAAATGAACCTTCCCCACATCCACAGACGTTCTCTCTCCCAGCCTCTGCCACTGCCATGTTCATTCTACCCACCCCCTTCTCTACCTGGTTTTTCTACCATCACATGTCCCAGCGATTGTCTATCTCCTTGTCTCTTTCTTTGCTGCCTAAGGGTCTCTAGTCCCAGCTGTGTGGTTCAAAGCCATTCTTCATTCAAACCAAGACATCTAAACATCATCTCTGAGATGGATGTGCCCAGGTTCACGCGACCTCGGAACTAACTTCAGTAGCGCCGGCTACTCAAAAAACAACAGGCCTGGCCACCCCGCGGCAGAAAACAGATCAACCGGAGACCCATATAAGCAGGTCATGAAAATTGCAGAAACCACGATTTCATTTATTACCCCCAGGATATTTCTGGAGTCCTAGAAACGCCTAAGTCATGGTCAGAGGAGAGTGTGCCATTTTGAGTCCTTATTCCCAAATTCTACTACCACTGGGGACTTGGCACAGGCTCAGCCTTCTGTTTGGCTGTATGTTGTCAAAAGGAAGCAATGAGGGGTTATGTGTACGGTTACTGGGCACCCCATTTTTTGGCTTGCCCCTTTATAAAGCAGCACAGATGCCAGCTACAATATCATCGCCCTCAAGTGGCATTTATGAAGCACAGGCATATTTTAGGTCCAGTTGTGAGTCATAGGGAAAGGCATGGTCACCACTGTCATCAGTTATGTGGAAACCATCACCAACAGTAATATTCACCAGTGTCAAGGCCATATCATATGAGAAAAATAAGACATTCAATAACCAGCCTCTGTGGACACGTAAATAAACTCAATATTCATTTGCTCCTTTCATCAACTGGCTGTTCCTTGGTCCTGTAACCCTTAATAAATGGAATTGTTAGTATATCATAAGGATGTACACATCCCAGCAGTCTTGAATGCCACACGAGGGAGTCAAAGCCCAGACAACACTGTCACACGGGAACACCTGGGATCGAGGGGTGATGCATTGGTTAAGCAAACTAACCTTGAGCCTTTGGAACTGAAATATCAACAAAAGGATGAAATAAATTTGCAAATCGTTCTTCCCTGTGGACGCTAGCCCGGCGTTTGTTCTTTGGCCAACAACAATCAACAGGCATAACATAACCGTAAAAATGCCAGCCAAGGAGCTAATCCAATAAATAAAGAAAAATCCTTGTATTACGGATGCTGCTGCCGGTTACACTGTGGAAAGAGAGCAATGACTTCAAACCAGAGAGTAGAAATCAGGGGGAAAGTGGAACCTACCTCCATAAGGGAGTCCTAATTGCTCACACAGACTTTAGATGTAATTGTGTCTTAGGGACGTGATTCCTAGCATTTGAACCAACCATACGGCATGCAAGGTACCTAAAGAGATGTGCTAAAACATCTTTTAGATGCTAAGTGCCAGGCACTGTGCTTGGCAATGGCTCACCTGACCCTGGAAGAGCCAAATCCTGCCGAGCAGTTTGTCTAGAATTGGAGGGGGATGGGAAGGCAGATATAAGTCAGCGTCTCATGAGACTGGCTCCTACCTTTCAAAAAAAGTTATTTATATTGAGAGATAATGAAGAAGAAAAGGAGGAAGGATAAGAGGGAGAGAGAAAAAGAGGTTGACAGGACGAGATCTACCTGGAATATTATCTATTAAGGATCTATCGACATCTCACTGAGCAGATACCTACATAATTATCAGATGTTATTCGTGGTCAGTCCCCTAGTGGGTGAGGTTTTTTTCCCTTCAAAATATCTATAATTTTGAATAGTCTTCCTCCTTTAAACATGGATCATGTATAAAGGAAAGTAAGTGTACTTACATTTTTAAAAAAGAGCTTCCCTGCCTTCTTTCCCTTCCCCAGGCAACTCCTAACTCAAGGCTATTCACAAAAAGGGTAGCCGAGATGGGAGGAAGGGGGCAGCCAAGATGGGAGGAAGGAGGAAGTTCTGTGAAATACACAGAACTCACAATGATCGGGGGAAAGATAAGGCAGCTTCATTTTCTGAAGCACAGCAGCCAGAAAGGCCTGGGTACCACCCAACTTTAGCACAAACAAGGGAAACACAACTTCAGAACAAGGAGAGTAGAGATCCAAGGTCCTTTGCCTGAAAGCTGGATAGAAAGTACCAGCTGGGACCAGAAACCCAGCTCTGGCCGAGCCTGCGACCTTCTTGCCTAAGGTTACAGCAAGAAGTCTGCTGGGCTGGGGAGGTCCAGGCAGAGAGCGGGCTTCATGAGAGATGGATTTTATTTTACTGCTTGATTCTGGGAAAAGGACATGAAGGAGAAAAGAATTTATTGATGAACTACTTTGTCATCGTTAAGAGTATTGCTGACACATTCCCAGCAGGCTCCTTGCCACCAAGCCAGCCCCGGGTCCACTGAATGGCTTCTGTAGCCCAGACATGTGCCCCGCGTTAGGTAAGGTGTGTAAATTACGCCAGCCCAGCTCTGGGCCGGGACTGGGGGCTGGCACTGATCAGAGTCCTTTTGCGGCTGTGTTCTATCTCCCCATGGCCCTTGCCTCAAAGCTGGGGGGCTCCTCAGAGAGAACATTAACACGCAGAGAGGCTCTGGCTCGGAGTAAAGACTGCAGCATGGAAATGGGGAGGGAATTAGACTTCTTTTCCTTGCAGGCTTTGGAGTGCTGGGTGAGAAATAAATAATGAGGGTAATAATGGAGCGGCTGCGTCTCTCCCCCTGGGTGCAGAGCATCTTCTAAAATCAGAGTCTGGGCTCAGTGCCTGTAGCACAGTGGTTACGGCATCAGCCACATACACCAAGGGTGGTGGGTTTGAACCTGGCCCAGCAAAATGATGACAACTACTACAACAACAACAACAACAAATAAAAATAGCCAGGTGTTGGGGTGGACACCTGTAGTCCCAGCTACTTGAGAGGCTGAGGCAAGAGAATCACGTAAGCCCAAGAGTTGGAGGTTGCTGTGAGCTGTGACTTCATAGCACTCTACTGAGGGCCATATAGTGAGACTCTGTCTCAAAAAAATAAATAATAAAAAAATAAAATAAGGTCAGAGTATGGCTGCTGGGGTTTCCAGATTCAATCTGGGAGCCAATGAGGTAGCCAGTCGTGGGCAGGCAAGCAGGTGGCCCTCCCAGACGGTCTTCAGACACCTCCCACTTGAGAAATAAATACCAATTTCCTGTTTTCAGCCTCATTCTACAGATCAGGAGTCAGGGGAAGGGGCGTGGTCCCTGTGTGTCCTCCACAAGGCTACTCTGAATTGCTCCTATGCAGCCACCCAACAGTCTATTGGAAAGTTGGGTAAAATTGGAGCCACAGGTTTGAGTGACTTGTGCAATGACGAGCTAAGTACATACTGGGCACTGAGCCTCTGGGCAAACCTGCTAAAAAGTGTCCAGAAACTTCTAGGCCTTCCTAGAAAGGAGATAAATGTCCCTCCCAGCTGCTGCTGATTCTTCCCCAGTCCTATCCTATCACTGCTGCTAATTTATTTTCTGTAAAAGTTTTCAGAATTTCTCTAATAGCTTCCTCTTTTCTTGCTATATCTCCCCCAAAATGAGGGGGATGAAGGTCATTTACAATTATTTCTCTGTGGTTAAAGCCACAGGTTAATCAGTCTCCGGTGCTGGAACTTCTGGAATCAGATGCTGCTGCCGGAGGAGGGAACCTGCATGGTGTGGGACCCTCTTCCTGGCCACAGGCAAGCTCAAGTTGAAATCTGAAGTTCTTTCAGAATCAGCCCTGCAAGGTGTTCAGGGCAACTCTGAGAGGAGCCCACAAGGTGGATGTGAAGAGCTTTTAGAACTCTGGGCTGGTACCCTCCATCCTGGCTGAACCCCCCAGACAGAGGTAAGGGATACAGGTGCTGAGGACTGAAAGGGCAAACATGACTGACCCACCACCAAATCCACACGTCCTCTGATGAGAACCATTACGTCTTTCTCCTAAAAAAAATCATCACCCTGGCAAAACACCAAGAGAACAATTAGGGATTAACCAAAGTGCTCTGTCTTGCCAACCAGAGTTTGGACTCTCAGGGGACCAAGAGCAGTTTGTACCAAAGCCCTTTGTCTCTGAAACCCTCTCATCATTGTTTTCTGTCTCGTTAAGAGGGGTGTTTCTGTCCACTGCAGGGAGGACTTTCACTTCTTGGTGTCACTTAGATGTTGACTTAGTTTGTTCCCCTGTCCAAAGTCCAAAAGACAATAGTGACGTGTTTTTTTTGTTCTTAAAAAAGGAAACTTGAAACTACTCCAAATAAAAATCTACATGTAGAGGTCTTTGTTACTATTGGTTCCAATACCTGTAAATCCTGAATAGGCTACGTTTTCTACAAATACAGTTTTGACCCCAGTGAATGATCTCTCTCTAAACTGGCTAGCTTTAGTAAAGTTATTTCAAGAAAAATGAATACCCTATATACTCAAGTATAAGCAGAGTTTTTTTGGCACAAAATTTGTGCTGAAAAACCCGAACTCGGCACAAATTTTGTGCCGAAAAAACTCAGCTTATACTTGAGTATATACGGTAGCCTAGAATTTTATACTGATGCCCAACTTCCAAATTGTATTTGAAGTACAATTTACTTAGAGCTAAAATCAAAGTAGGATTGAGCATAGTGGTTCACACCTATAATCCCAGCATTTTGAGAAGCCAAAGAGGGAGGATTGCTTGAGGCCAGGAGTTTACAGCCAGCCTGTACAACAGAGTGAAACTCCATCTCTAAAAAAAGCTTTAGAAAGGTAGCCAGGCTTGGTGATGCACACCTATAGCCCTAGCTATTAAGGAGATTGACATCCTTGAGCTCAGGACTTTGAGGCTGCAATGAACTATGATCTCACCATTGCACTACAGATTGGGCAGCAGAGTAAGACTCTGTCCCTAAACTTTTTTTATTTGTACAAATCAAACTGAATCAAATTATGCTGTCTTTAAAAAAAAAACTACCAAAATTAATTCTATTAAAATTAATCTCATCATTTTTTAAAATGCTGTAGTCCCCTAAAAGGCACTTAAGCCCTTCAACGTTCCAAATGGTAACTTCATAACCAGGGCTGAGAAACAGGTGTCCCATCTCACTCCAAATAGAGAGCCTATTCATTAAGAATAAGACAGAATTATCTTTAATTTCTTCATTTATCTAGAACAATGGGATCCACACACCAACAGTCCCATGACATTGTTGGTATTCCTTTGAGGTAGGCAAGAAAAAAGGGGAAGATAATTGAGGCACAAAAAGGATGAACCACCTGCCTGGGAGCACAAGTTGAAGGGCAAAAATCAAATTAAAGTGCAATATTTTCTTTTCACTGTCCTTCTAGTAGATCATGGGAAAAAAGGCTGTAGAACACTGCTAAGAAGGTACTTGGATGTTAGAGAACAGCTGGGCGGTCATTTTTTTAAGAGGTGTTTTCTACCTTAATGTCCACAGCAACAACTTCAGTATAAAATAAAGATGCTCTACGTCTAATAGAGTTTAAAAATGATACTTGGAAAGACTCCTGCTTTGACGTCACTGCTTTGACTGTGAAGGTCAAAAGAAAGACTTCAAAGCATGAGTCTTTCTCAAAGTAGTCACAATTTAATTTGCCATTTTAAAATGGGCAGGGCCCCCACGTGGCAGTCTCTGCTGGCATTCAGTCTGATCCCCCTACTCCAGCACAAGGAAAACATCCCTTTCTGTAGAACAAAGACTCATTTTCACAACGGGCTAAGCATCCTTGGATGGAAACAAACCCACAATGGGAATAAACAGTTAAAAGATTCTCTAGGGCAGGTCATCTGCAAGCCGATCCAGGTGGTACTTCTCTGAAATGTTACTTGTAATTACGTTAGGGATGGGAATAAAAAGTAGAAAAGAAAAAACAGACCCAGAGCTTTAATACACCCCCTTACCACTATTTTATTTTTTCTGCTTCCAGGCCACACACGCACACAGGTGAATTTTATAGAGTAGTAAGCTATCGTATATATACATATAGTATCTCTCTGCAACAGACCTTCCATTTTTCTATGAAACATTTTCCCACATGGCTATGCAGCCTCCGTAATTCTTTCCATGGCTGTATAATCGTGCATAACTTGCTGTGCCATTGTGTGCCTAGTCATTCTCCTGTTACAAAATATAACAGGTTGCTCGGGCCTTTGGTCTTTGCTATTCCAGATAAAAAACAATGGAATGAACAACTTTGTGGACGTAGGGTTTTTGGTTTGGGTTTGGGGGTAGTTGTTGTTATTGTTGTTGCATTATTTCCTATGAGTCTACATTTACACCAACAACCTTCCATACACTTGCTGATGAGAAAACTACATTGCCCAGTTAACCACGTTTCTGTGACACCGTCTCCTCGCCAGTCCTCAGCAGGGAAGCTTCCAAGGCAAAAATCAGCAGCCCACTAGCCAGGCTGATGTTGGCTTTAGAGTGACAGGGCACCCCGCCAAGTCCTCATCCCTCTGTTTCTAAGAGGCTGGAAATAGAATTTTCACTTCTGCATCATGCTTCCCCAGAACCACAGTCATTCCTGTTCCCTTTAGAGGTCATGGAACTCAGCAATATGAACATAGCGGGACCCACTGGACACAAGCTTCTCATTCCGCAATCTGCTGTCACCTCCGGCTGAAAACCATATTTGGATTTCCACCTTTATGTGAGATGAGCGTGTAGTCTTCTCACCAGAGAGGACAGCGAGTCATTCTATTACTGAAGGAGCAGGGTCCTCCAGATGGCCCTGGCAACGAGGATAATGAGTTAATATATAGAAATATTAAGACATACTCTTGATGAGAAAGGAAATACAACTTAAAGAAAATTATTATTTCTACTTGCTCTCTTGAGCCATATTTCTTCATTCAAGGTTTCCTCTGTGATCTGATCACTTCCACTGTGATGTTTTAAAGTCAATGGTCGAGTGAACAGAGAGGGAGCCTGGCCTTTTGGTGAGTAGACAGGACGTCAGGCTGTGTGTCCTGCCCCCGACACTGACTCGCTCCTCAGCCTCGAGTGTGGCCCTGCACACCCCTGTGTCCTCTGACATGCTCTATTCATGAAAGGTGAATCACTTGGCTATCAGTTCCCGTTGAGAAACCAGATATGCAATTTGCGTCCTGTCCTACCAGGGCCGTCATTAACCGTTTGTTCTCATCGACGTCATCGGAGTTGTTTTTTAAAAAATCATCTAATCCAGGGTCCGTGTGTAAAAACAGAAACAGAAAACCGGATATGGAAAGAAATGGAGGAAAACTGAGACAGCCCCACGTAGAAAACAAAAGCACAAGTCCAGGCTACTGTGGATGAGTCACACTGAGACTATGAGAAAGTCTAAAAGGCAGGGACAATCACTGTCTCTGCCTGGAGGTCCCAGCTCACAGGGAGCCTTCAAATTGTGGAGTGGGGGAGCCAGGCTGCAATATTGGGACCACCCTGGATTATTCCTTGATCAAACACGGATTGTGACCCCCTAAAGAACCATCACTTCACCGTGCACTTGGACCTTCTGTGTGTGCATACGCCTGGACACACAGACACACACAACCCTCGGAGAAGGCAGCCACCAGTGACACACGTAACCCCAGCCTGATACAACTTAAAAAAGCACAGGACCCCAGGTTTCCCTCAATCATTTTACCAGCTATCTCAGCGATTTTCCCGGAAAAAGAAGACATCACTACATACTTTCCAAGTGAAATCGTTTCAAATGTCCTACATTTGGGCTGTTCACAGCGGCTAATATTTCAATCCACTTGGGAGACTCTGTCCCCAATTCTGATGCAATCATCATGACCAGCAGGGCCTGGGAGATCTTTGAAGTCAATATTAGTTTTCACCAGTTTCGTCCAAGATGGACATAAGTGACACACGAGTGTGTGTCTGTTTTTTCCCAAGCAGTATTTACAGCTCACAGCCTCTCCTTTGCTGCGAGGAGACCACCAGTCCTCAGGAAATCCACAGACAACCACAAATGTGCCTAATATCTCAAATTCACACATTTCCTCCTTCTCAAACTGCAGTTTCCTCCACACTCCTCCTCTTCTGCATTTGACCAATAACACCGCAAAACAAGTCCTGCCTTGATGACTGCAAGAAAGCTCAGCTGAGAGTGATCTGGTGCGGTCATGGTCCACGCCCATTCAATTAATGTTTAAGCCACTGTTTAAGAGCAAAAAGTCAGCCTGTTGGTGGCACAGAGTGACAGACCAGGATGTATCTGAGTACTCAAGACAGTATTCAGCTCACCAACCTACTAAGTTAACAGCCAAAGTCCTCACTGAGATAACTGTAATTAATAGAGAAAAATTCTCTGTTGAAAAGCGGCTGAGTACTGTCAGGAGAAGAATTAAGGCTTCACATTTTATTTCTTTCCTTTTGCTTGAAATGTTAATACCCAAATTAAATTAGCAGCATTTTAATCATCTTTGCTTTGCACATCCCAAGCATTTGTTTCCTTAGAAACTAAACAGAAAGGGAAAAAAAAAAAAACAAAAAAAACTCTATATAGAAATACATAATTAACTGTCTATCTCTAGAATAACCAAATTACCCTTAGCCCTATTTATCAACCTCTCCAGAAAATAAAACTAAAACTAAAATAAATGCAGTGATACATGCTACATATAAAATTGCGGGCAAAAACAATAGTTAAGCCAAAAAGTTTGTGATATTTTGTACAGCACGCTCACAAACTGAAAACAAATTTTTGATTGCTTATATATTCTGAAGTGTTTCCTGCCTACATATCCTCAGAATTCCCAGGAGCTTTCCTGGACACATGGAAAATTTCAAGTGGAGCCATTTTTAAGTTATCCATGAGTAAAAAGGGGGAAAAAAAAAATATGGAGTGGGTGTTTGAATTTGTCATAAAAAAGGAAGAAAGTTATTCTGCTCTTTCCTCGCCTTTCCTGGAGTTCACAATTGCTGAACACGCTTTGCCCAAGATTTTTTTATTTTTATTTTTTTTTTCAGAAAGAAGAGAATCACTTTTGTGCTAAGGCCAAGTAGGAACGTATTCAGCATGTTCTATTGAAGTGAGCACCGGGGAATTCTTCCAGCAGATCTATGCGTTAGGCTGAAACCAGCCTTACCAGGCACGAATCAGAACACATACCATGATGGTAAATAACCACAACAATAATAAAGCAAGCACGTACTTAGTATCCATCCGCCAACAAGAATTAAATTTTTTAAATTAAAGTATTTAGCATAGAAATAACCATCTCAACAGTAGACAGCATTTACTGATAGGCAAACACTACAAAATACCAGCAACTTAGGTCCCAAGTCGATTTTGCTCCTCCCAGCTGTGGTTCCCTAAGTCACCCCTGCCCTCAAATTAAAAGTCTCAAGCAACTTGGCAAACCCCATCTCTGTGGTGTCTGGCATAGACAGCAATCACGCAACAGTAACAGCCAGGCAGAGAGGTAAAGAAATTCTGGAATGTTTCAAGTACAAGAGTTGAACAAGTTAACTAGAGAGCAGAGGATTAAACTGCTCTGCAGGGAGATACCCCGCTCAGAAATTTAGTGACTGGCTTGGTTTCGTGAATCTCACATAAATATCTGAGGAGATCGCCGGTGTCCTCAGCCAAAAGGAAAAACATGCATTTAAAGACCAAGGAGAGAAGCCAGAACATGAAATAACCGTTCCACTGGACGCCCTCCACTCCAGACACTGTTGGCTGAAACTCTTACTAAGGATGGAGAAAATGGATGAGAGTTCCTGCCCAGCCAGGAAGGGAAGAAACTTTGCTTTTATAAATAAACTTGTCACGGAGATAGGCCACACATCAGAAAGGAAAGTGAGGAGGACCCAAAAGGCAAAGGAGCCTGAGGTCATGGAGCCCCCCCGTCTCCTAACGAGGCTGATACAGAAGGGAAGGGGAAACCCAATATTAGCAGTGTCTGGCCCCACCATTTTCCCCCTCCTCATAATATAACTTTGTGAATATGTTTAAGAGAGTGTCTGCTGTTATTGGTCTAATGAGCTAACTCTGAAATCTGAGCTAAAGACAGCTCCCTAGTGGCTGCTCACTGTTCCACAGACCGAAAGGAAACTCTTTTCAGGGGCCCATCAGGGCAAACCACTGCTGACAGCTTGGAACGGCACAACACACAGATTTATTTCAGACAGCCACAGACAGGAATTTAGCACCCTGTGCTGGCCTCCTGCTTAGTGGAGAAGGTGTTAAAATGCAACCATGCAGAGCTCTCCCTTGAACAAGACCCAGTAGCGACTAATCAGGCGGTCATCCGTTCCCGGCAGAAAACACCCAGCGACGCGCAGCTGAGCACCAAGCCGGGGACGATCCTGACAGCTGCCGCCCGGCAGCCGTGCTGCAGCTTGAGAGCTGCCTCCAAGAGCTCTAAATATTTTGCGTGACCTTTCAACTTACAAATTAATTGATTTATAAACAACGGCAAATGTTCTTTATTTATTTATGACATCTTGGAACGCCTTGCCTCGATATCGGAGGGCACAGCGCTGAAGAGAACATTCCCTGGTGCCCACGGATCCAGCAGACCCACCGTGGGGAGCTCCTTCCCCTCCTTACCAAGGGTTCTGTGAACACAGAGTTAACATCCAGGGCCTGGGTGGGCAGACCTTTACCTGCCCACACCAAAAAAGCCTACAAACATAGTTACCTGCAGAAAAATAAGGACGTGAACTTCGTTTCACATGTGTGCCTGCAAATAAATAGATGTGTGATGGATGCATACGGGCATGGGCACATATATGTATCTCTCTAGCGTGGCCTTACCTCGTACTGGGAGCAAAAGTTAATAACTCCACTCTGAGCATGCACTCAACAGTTGATCAGCTTGCCTCTTTCTGGGTAAGGGCAAACTACACTTACCAAAGCAGTGGAAATTGCATCCCGGTAACCTGGGGTCATTCCCAAGGAAATTGCATACAGTTGGCAATATTATTTACACTGATGATGTTGCTAACCTCACTCTCATGCACACAGGCTATGGTTTCTTAGTCTTAGGCTGCATGTGTAAAACAACCAACTTGTTCTAGTAAAAAGGAGAAAACAAAGTCCAAAGAAGACAAGGAGGAAGTCAAGGAAAAGAACGGTTTTCGTGTCGCCTGTGTTGGGAACATGCCTCTCGTTCCCTTGTTTTCAATTTCATTTCAAACGGCTTTAAACGCCGTCCTCACCTATTGGGTTCCCAATAAACATGTCTTTCCCTACCTTGATTCTCAAAGTTTGCCCATCACAAATACTAATGGTCAGGCAGGACGCGTCCAATGCTATACACATGGCCACGTAGCAAAGACGGACACAGAGATGCTTCAGCTAAAACTCAGATCAGCTTCCCAGAAGGTCTTTAACAAGCTGACGCTGTAAGAGATGGTGCCTTATGGAAAGAACTGTGAGCAAGAATTGAAAGTGTGTCTTTGCCGAATCAAGTCCACATTCATTCTTACCACTCCCTGGTGTGATTTTCTAATCCGTCAGTCGTCTTCAGGGAAAATAACATTTATCTGGACTTTTTTTTTTTTTTTTTAATCAACGTGTTATCCTGTTTCTGGGACCTGTGCACAGCCAGAAGCATCATAGGTAACATCGATCAGAAACAGACACCCGGACAAGCGTCCCCTCTGAGAGGGACTTCTCCAGAGTGGCCTAAGATTATCCTAACCCCCTGTGGTAATTGTACAAAGGCAGCCTTGAAAGCCTGAAAAGGCTTGAAACACACCCCCCACACACGTACACACATACACAAAGCCTTGAAACCTTAAAGCCTCGGAAGCCTGAAGTGAGGAAAAGAAACTTCATCACCTTAAGAAGCCAATTCACCCACTCTTATTCCAAGACAGAAGAGAAAAAACCATGCCCTGTTTATTTTTCTACTTCTGCCACTTCTTTGCAAGCCCATCATTTCCCTAGAGGTCTCGTGTCACAGATTTGAGTTAAAGGAATAGATTTATTTTTGGCCTTGAAATCAAAAGGTGGGTTGGTGGAAAGGAAGTCACAGGTGAGACGTACCAGAGAGATTTCTGCGCAAGGCAGCTTCGGCTTGGTCAAGAGAAGGATGTTGGTTAAGATTCATATCAGACTCGCTCGTGTAGGGAACATTTGGGTAAATGTATTTTTAATGTACATAAAAACAGGGGTCAGTGGGAACACGATACAAGGAAAAATGCTATTGAAAATAACTTGACGTAGCTGGAGAAATTTGCCTTAATCCCAAATTAAAATTCACCTAAGTGATTCCTGATGTATACAAAGCTTGTTTACCTTCCTGTCATTCTCACGCCTGCTCTCTTCCCAGAGTGGGCATCTCCCATATAAAAGGGGCCCTTTCATTTACACAACATGTGTTTGCATTCCAAGATGAAATCTACCTATATACTCGAGTATAAGCCGAGTTTTTGTGCTGAAAACCCCAAACTCGGCTTATACTCGGGTCATACGGGTTATTTGATGCGGTGTGCTTAGTTTAGCAGGTAATCAAGCTAAATCACAAAGGTTAAAATCCTTGAAAACTGGATTCCTCCTCCTCATCATCTGTATGTCCAAACAGAGCTTCAGCTGTATCTGACACTGAGTTCGGAGATATCATCATCACTGCTGTCGGTCTCATACAAAGCGCAGTCTTCACTACCATTCATCGCATTACTAATGCCGCATTTCTTGAAGGCGCGTTGCACCATTTCCTCTGGAATCTCTTCCCATGCATCACGAACCCATTTTCCTATCAGTTCTATGTCAGGCTTCTTTAGATTTCCGACTTTTGTCAGTTGGGCTTGACCAGATGACATCCATTCATGCCACATCTTTCGCATACGGTCTTTAAAGGGTTTATTTAGACACACATCTAGGGGCTGCAATACAGATGTAAG